>WSFP011513493.1:0-12942 GCA_009831015.1 Picea engelmannii | reverse complement strand
TATAGAAGTAAAATACATACCCTCTATACCAGACAATGTCAAGCATTGGAAGGTATTTGAGGATGATCTTGAGATAAGAAGATTCCTGGAGACACTTGATGAATTTTCTGCATTACAAATAGACCAGGAGCATGAACCTGAAAGTATCTCCCATACTGATGTATTTTTAAAGAAAATCATTATTCATCACATTGTGCAGTTACCAAGTAATCACATTCCAAAGGGGTTAGTCCCATTGAAGAGGATCTTTGACAATAATGATGTGGAAATGGAAGCTAAGAAGCCAGTTGATGATGCTGACATATCTGAATGCAACATTGGCATGGATAAGGAGCCAAAGTTCGTCAAATTGTCAAACAGTTTGACAAAGGAGTAGAAGACCGAGTATGCTGAGCTTTTGAAGCAGTTTTCTGATGTGTTTTCTTGGACATACGAGGATCTCAAAACATATGACACAATTATCGTTGAGCATAAGATCCCTTTGAAAGAAGAGGCTAAGCCGTTCAAACAAAAGTTAAGACAGATTAATCCTATTTTTCTACCTGTCATGGAAAGGGAGGTAAAGAATCTCTTGGATTCTCAAATCATTGTCCCTTTGAGATACTTGGAGTGGGTGGCCAACTTGGTCCCTGTGAGAAAGAAGAGAGGGGAAATTAGACTCTGTGTCGATTTCAGGAACCTAAACAAAATCTCAAAGAAAGATAATTACCCCTTTCCGAAGATGGAACACATATTGCAAAGGGTAACCGATGCATCAAGGTTATCCATGATTGATGGATTTTCAGGCTACAATTAGATATCAGTCCTACCCAAGGTCCGAGAAAAAAAAACCTTCACCACTCCTTGGGGTACATTCATGTACGCCAAAATGCCCTTTGGATTGATGAATGCAGGGGAAACCTTTCAGCGAGCCATGGATATCGCTTTCATTGGAGGAAAGGAAAAGTTTGTGGTCATCTATCTGGATGACATTACAATTTTCTCCAGATCTAACAAAGAGCACTGTGAGCATTTGAGAAGAGTTTTCCTGAAATGCATAAAGTTTGGCCTTTCTCTGAATCCTAATAAATCTCTGTTTTCCATGAAGGAGGGCAAGTTGTTGGGCCACATAGTATCAGCTGAGGGGGTTAGAATCGACCCTAGCCGGGTAGAAGCAATCCAAGCCTTATCACTTCCTAGATCCAAGAAGGAGGTCCAGTCCTTCCTGGGTAAAATTAATTTCTTGAGAAGGTTTGTTTGTAGTTTTGTTGAATTGGTGAAGCATATCACAATAATGCTTAGGAAGGGAAATGAAATGAAATGGATTGCTCAGTCCAAAGAATCCTTCAACTAGATCAAGAGGGCACTAACTGAGACACTTGTGCTTATCAGTCCTGATTATTCCAAGGATTTTGTGATCTTTTCATTTGCCTCTTTAAACACAGTGGAAACTGTTTTACTATAGAAGAATGTCGAAGGGTTGGAGACGCCTATATCCTTTTTCAGTCGGGCATTGAGGGATGCCGAAATCAAATATGAAATCATGGAAAAGCAGGCCTACACTTTGGTTAAAGATCTCAAGGCTTTCAGAGTCTATGTCCTCCATTCGAAAATCATTGTGTATGTTCCTTCAGCTTCAGTGAAGGAAATTCTCATTCAGCCGGACATAGATGGAAGGAGGAGCCAATGGATCGCCAAAATCCTTGAATTTGACCTGGAGATAAAGTCCACCAAATTAATTAAAGGTCAAGGTTTGGCCAGATTACTGGCCGAACCTAATTGTGAAGCCTTGGGGGTAAGCTTCATCGATGAAAACTCAGAAAATTAGCAGGCTGACCCTTATGATGCAAATGCTCAGAAAGAGCCCACATTAGCAGGATGCCCTTGGTATGAGGATGTCATATATTTTCTACAAGAGTTACGACCCCCTGATGGCATGCAGAAGAAAAAGGAAATAGCTTTAAATCTCAAAGACGTTAAATACTGCCTGGTTGGTAAACATCTATTTTGGAAAGATCCTTTGAGGGTATTGCTGAGATGTTTAGACCCACACAAAGCACAAAGGATTATGTCAGATTTCCATGAAGGTTCGTGTGGGGGGCATCACTTCTAGAAAATGATGGCTCATAATATTCTTAAGGCTAGTTATTTCTGACCCACTTTGTTCACTGATGTTTGCACAAAAGTCAGAGCCTGTGCTAAATTCCAGAAATTCTTAGGAAATCAGTAGCTAAAATCCCCTCCATTGTAACTTGTGATTGCTTCATGAACCTTCTAGCAGTGGGGCCTAGACTTCATTGGGGATATTTACCCTTCATCCAATGGTCAACATCAATGGATCCTGATGGCCACAAATTATTTTACCAGGTGGATAGAAGCTATCCCCACCAGGAGCGCGCCCCACAAGGTAATCATCAGCTTCTTGGAAGATATCATAGCAAGGTTTGGCTTTCCAAGCTGAATTGTCACCGACAATGTTGCATCTTTCAGAGATGAACCACTGATCTGATTCTATGAGCAGTTCAGAATTGCTCTGATCCACTCTACCCCCTACTATCCGTAAGGATGGACTAGAAGAGTCCTCTAACAAAGGCCTCATCAAAATCATCAAAAGGTTGTTAGAAGATAACAAAAAACATGGGATTTGAAACTCAATTTCTCTCTTTGGGATGATAGAGTGAAAACAAAGAGGTCCCCGAGCATCTCCCCTTTCCAGCTCATATACGGGACTAAAGAAATTTTCCCTTCTCAGTTATCCCTACACGTGGCAAAGTTCTTCCAAGACTGCCAGGAAGAACCTGATGATATGATCAGGAGAATACATCAACTGATAGAAGTGTAATAGACTAGAGAGAAGATGATGGATAGAGAAAATGATCATCAATAGAAAATCAAGCAGGCCTTCGACATAAGGGTGAGAAAAGAGAGTTTCCAGCTGGGAGAGCTGGTGCTAAAATGGGATGCTCTGAGATAGGACAAGGGAAAACATGGAAAATTCAATGCCCTTTGGAGCAGTCCCTTCAATATTTTTGAAGTGTTTCCGAATAACACTTACAGGTTACATGACCCAGATGGTCTTGAGGTTTTATCAAGCCCTGTGAATGGGCACTTCCTTAAAATTTTTATTGTTTGAAAGCCGCAACCGGTGTCCCATCTTTGTAAATATCATCTTTGTTTTATGTTATTTTGTTTTGTTTGAATGAAAGACTCCACAAGCCAACACTAAGGCACTAAAAATGCAAAGGAGATCTTAGAGCCTCACAGGGAGGACTCTATCCCCCATGGAGCCTAATGTTAGCACTTAAAATTTTCTTGTTCTCATGGATTGTGGTTTTGGTCTAGATCTATAATTTTGTTTGTCTTTCCCCCCACTTTTTGCAGACCCTATCATAGTTTTCCCTTCTCGGTGTATATTTTCTTTGTCCGTTTTCCTTTATTCGACTGGTTTCCTTATCAAAAAGTGCCCGAAAGACGTTAGTCCTGAGCTTCTCTATTCTCCTTGAGGCTGATGGCTTCTCCTTTTCCCCCCATCACTGAAGCTTCTCCTTCCCAAGCCTAAGTTTGGTTATCCAAGTCTCCATTTTTTCTATCTGCAACACCGAGAACAGTTGAACAGTGACGCAAATCAAACGAGTGGGCAAAGATCAGTTTCCAGTGGAGAGGATCTATTGATGGAGCAGATCGATGACCATCGGGTGATGGCGATCACAGAGTGGCATGAAGAATAGAGTCAAGCAGAGTCGTGATTTCGTGATTCTGGAGAGAAAGGGAGCAGAGTAATTAGAACTCTTGAAGCCCAAAGTGTCGAAATCCCAAGGCCTGGGATTATAGGGAGCCGTTCGATCTCATGGGATAGGTGGTGGAAAATCAATCTTTTTCGGGAATCGACGTTTTGGGGTTCTCATCAACACATACACCCATATCCCGAAACCCCGAAAATGTGAAATGAAAAAGCACCGGGGTTGAGCCCACGGTCCTAGCCGATGACCGTATGGATGAGGGGTAAGGGAGGCGCCAACACAATGTAGCCCCCATCGCGATTTTGACAATCAATATTCTTGAGGTTGAGGAGTTCACTCCTTCCCATCGTCAATACCTGAAATCCATGAAGTGCCTTTGGTTTTAGGGCAAGGTCATATCCCACTTTCATATGGAAAGTAGGGCCAAAAGAAATATAAGCACATGTTTAATCCACATACGGCTAAAATCCGACTAAGGAAGTAATCCTGGTCATCGATTCTAAGGGAAGATCCAGCCGTTGGTTTGGACAAGGTGATTTCGCAACACTAGATATCGAGAATGATAGACACAGCATGTGGGAATCCCTGAAAGGAAAAAGGCCAAAGAATCTTTGAATACAGGTGCAGGGTCATGGCCCTAGGTTACATTGAAGGCAGAGCCAAAAGAAAAGGAGCCTAGTCTCCAAGCCTTGAAAAGATGGCGCGTGGTCATCCCCTGCTCATGAAACTTCGACCACCCACCATGAATGAATGCAGTTAATGAATTTTGAGCAGGTTGTTGAAACCTTAGCTCAATCCATAAATGGAAGGCGTGGGGAAAGGTCTGGACCAGTCAGCCCTTGGTACCTTGATGGGCAGGTTCCCTGCGAAAGCCATGTCGTCTGAACCAGTGTCAGACAAGAAGCTACATGCACAGTCTACAAGAAGATCATGCACACGTAAAGCCTTAAATGAAGCAGCTCAACAACTCTCCTGTTGTCAATGGCAAGTTTCTCTGAGTATATATACTCAGTTTTTATGTTTTTGTAGGGATCGATGGTAGAGCTACGCTCTCGATTGTGAATTTCTAACGAGGCTGCTGGTTCTCTAGTTATAGAATGATATTTGAGATTTTTTGTTTAATGGTAGCCATCTTCTTCTTTACTTTTTCTTATGACTTTTAAAACCCAGGCATGAACGATCCAGTTGGGTGTTGTGATGACTATGTAATGTAGGTTTGATTATATTAGTTATCACAACATTTTAAGTTTCTTGAAGTTATTCAGATCTGAGAGGATCTCATATCTGAGACTTTTCTTCCAAATGCTGCTGGAAGGCTAGATGTCCAGAGAAGACTTTCATTCCTCTCTAGTTCTCCTCCACCTACTCACCACTATGCAAATTTACTGGCCTAAGTTAAATCAAGACATCATCTAGCTCTGTATTCCCAACCCAATTTTCTGAGTTAAAACGATATTGTTTTGAGTTTACTCTCATTCGGTCACCCTTTATAAATAACATGTGACATACAAATTGATGGGTATTGGGCTTTCCCTCATCGCAATCTGAGGACAAATTTCGGTGCTAACAGTAGGAGTTAGTGGATGTTCCAAAGAAGATAGTTTGTAAGTGGTTTGATCAATCAATCACTAGTGGTGAATAGACCAGTTCCTTCTAGGGTAATGGAGTCAATAATAGCAACAACAACTCTTATAGTGAAATAAAAATGTTAGTACTTAGTCAAAGGATATGGAAAGAATGAAATAAGTGTTCGTAACCCAAGGTCTCAAACATCCGAGTCCTAGAGGTAATTGCTAGAAAGTAAGACAACTTAGGCCCTAGTGATTTCTCTTTTCCTTGGACAAATTTTAAATGAAATATGAAATAGGAAATGAAGTAGGGTTACTAGAGTGATACAATGGTAGGGCTCTAGTATCTACTTCCTATATGAGGTGCTTTATTGAGAAATTTAAACAAGTGGACAACTATAGAGAAAAAGATAATAACATATGTCTTTCTCCTAGGGTTTCAAGAAAGCAATTTCATAATCTTTGACATGAAACAAGTAAATTCACCATAAGCATTCATTAACAATAAAGAAATGCATATTTTCTACTTACTTCACCAAGAATAATCAAGCATAAACCCTAGTTGAAGATCCTCCACCATGAAAATAGCCAAGAAACACTAAAAATTGCCTCCTCCAAGAAGTGCACCTAAAATTTCAGCCAATAACCCTTGAAAAGGGCACAAATTTCAGATCACACACTTGTGTGATGAGTGAATCCTGAAAAAATGAGATTTTTATCTCTCTATTTATACAATACTTATGACCTTTAATTAAATTTAGGTCATCAAAAGGCCAACATTGCCAAATTACATGAAAAATCCAGTTTTTACATAAATTCAAATAAATAAACCTTACAATCTTTTTTAGAGGTGATGTCATGCCCTCCTATGGTGACGTTGAACCTCCTGGGTGGAACGTTGGGTCTCATCTACAAAATGTTATGCCTCCCAAGGCCCTAGATGATGCCACACATGCCAATTAGCACGCAACTTCCTCCATAATGTCAATCCTGATGTTGGGTGACATCTAGGGTCACAAAGGTGATGTCATGGGCCTCGCAAGGCCAAAATCCAGGTGGCAGAACAAGATACTCATGGGTCTAGGTCTGCCAAAGTGTCTTCGATGAAATGTCCTTTTTTCTTCCTGGTGCAAGTCTTTGACATCTCTCTACCCTTGGCTGGGGTCACAACGTCTATCTGTGGGATTTTATCCCTATGGAAGTTCGAGCTAGTCATATCCCCATATGTACCTGTCCACCAAGAAAGTTCCTGCAACAACAACAAGTATGCCCTCTAGGGGCTCAGAAGTCACATGGATCATAGCAATGTCAATCACATCTAATAATCAAATTACCCAAACATGTGCATCAAACCCCCCTTTACCCATACAAATGCTCAAATAAGTTATGCAATTTAACAAGTCAGGTTTGGAGAAGGTCTCAAGATGTTCTATTTGGATAATTATCCTTAATTTTGGGGTGTTTCCTAGGTGTGAACCAGTCTAGGTCATGTAAGTGTGTGTGAAGTGGCACTAAGGAAATGTTTTGGCAAAGGGTGCAGTGATAACAAGGAAATGTAGGTCTTGCCTATGGGTGCCTTTGTAGAAGGTGAATTGCACCTTATCATGGATTCCTTTTTTCCCTAGCCCATTCAATTCCTTTTGTTCTTAATCTTATTAATTTTTTGATTTTATTTTCAAGAGAAAATCTAGGAGACACTGTATTGACATGGTGACCATAGGTGACAACATTACCCTAAATAATTTCATGGAAATGAGAAGGATGGCTCGTGATGAGACTCCCTTTCGCTTGGCTATGCCACCAAGAGCCACTACCCTGGCTAGGTGACCAAACATATGGTAGTGCCATATCGCTACATGCCCATGGACCTAATAGGATAGGTCATGATGAGGCCTCCCATCCACCAACTAGTACCTCGAGTTATGATTTATCTTATGGGTTCCCTTTTCTTACTGAGAAGCTTTTTATTTCTTTCTCGGGAATCCCTGGGCAAAACATCTCAAAGGTTTTATTTAGGATTTTAACTCTTTAAAGATACTTTTATCCTCTGGGCCTTTAGCCCCTTCTTCCCACAAGACAAGGTACAACCCTTCATAGCATGGAAAACCCAATGCCCGAAACAAGGTGGGGGGATATGAGAGGAATAATGATGGAAAGTGATAAGTATGGAGCGTATGGACGATGAAATTTCATAGACCCACCCAGTGGAAACTCATCCTAAAGGGGAACCAAATTACTAGGGAATTATGTCACCCTCCCAGATATGAACAAGTTAAAGAGCATAACTTCCAAGAAAACATTATGAAATGAAGGAGAGTTCAATGCAACATATTCAAGTTATTCAAAAATCAGAGTGACACATACCATGATACCCTGACTCATTACCTCATGGAGCAAGACTTACTGCTACCTTAGAAATAGGCTGGTGGGATGGATGCTACTGCTGTTGATAGATGAGCTGCACTAAATAAAATATGGGTCCTCCGGGGCCATGCTCAATTCATCTGGATCTCGACACTCCATGTATAATATCTGTGGGCCTTGAGACATTATATCCTTAGTTATCCCTAGGATAGGGGATAATAGGCCCTAAACAATTTTTTTTTGGTGTGACATAGTCAAATTGTAGACAGAGTCAGAGTTTGATGGAATAATGCGTAGTTCTCTAAAATACCTTTCCAATGGGATATCACGCACCTAAAATGAAGATCATATGAAAACGTTATGACCCCGGGAAGTTAATGTACTAACTTACCCAAATGGGGCCCACATGACATTTGGCGTTTCATCTCCTAGGGTTAGGTTTTTGGATGTCTAGGGTTTTGGAATTCTTGTTTAACATAAAAGTCCTTCAGAGCCTCATTGTAATCATCTTCTTATGAATGAGCGTATTCGTCACATCTCTTCTCAGAGATAAAGATGCCACCATTCTAGCGAGTCTTACACTCTATATTTTTACAGTCTCTTTACAATTGTTTCATTAATAGAAATCCAATATTGCTGTATTTCTCTGTTTCTGGAAATTTTCATGATTGTCTCATTGTAATATCTTTTCTTTCATTTTGTTCCAAAAATAATCTGGATCAAATATGATCATCCAATATCAATAATTTGTGACAACACAAATGCAATAAATATTTCAAACAATCCTGTTATGCACTAAAAAACAAAGCATATTCCAATCAATTATCACTTATTAAGAGAACAAGTAGTAGAGAAGAATGTCAATTTGGAATATATTGTCACCAAAGAACAAATTGTGGATATTTTCCCAAAACCCCTTCCCAAAGAGAAATTTGAATATATCAGACAAAAATTGGGAGTAATATCCATCTCAGCACTAAGTTCTTAAGGAGAAGCACAAGCTCAAGGGGATAATCCCTTTTCCATTGATGTCAAAGGAGGAGAGTTTCATACAGAGGGAGAGTTGTAGACAAGGGGAGAATTCTTTCTATGCCTGGTGGACTATGTGTTTCGTTGTAATATTTCCATCAATGACAAATGGGTAGATTGTTGGAATTATTATGATTGATGTCAAAGGATTAATGTTGTGTTTAATGTCATATTACAACATTACAATACACACAACATTTCCAATATATATATATATATATATATATATAGGTTTACAAGTATATTAAAAAATGAGTGCATACGAAAAAGTAAAAAGTGAAATGGTGGTTTCAAACCCATGGGTTTGAGTATTTTCCCATGGTATTTGGAAAAGGGGAATTGATTATTTAATTAAGGGATGTTCCACTTCATGAACGATTATGGAACATTATAAAAATATAAATTATTGAAAGTGTGTGCATGAAAAATGGATGAGAAAATATTGACTATCATTCCAAAAGGGAAGAGTTGCGAAATCAATTTAAGGTCATGTTGTCATTTCCATGATAACATATTTTATGGGACATTTCAGACCTTGAAATATTGAGGAGACTAAGGAGAGATATTGGGGTACATGTGGTAAAAAATTCATATTTTGTTTTGCTATACTTTTGGAGATATTCCCTATTGAAGTTAGGGTTCCTAAATGCTCCTCAAATTAGTTTCAAACACGTTAGCTTGGAACTTTCACTATAACTTATTTTCTAGGGTGTTTCAAACTGTGAAAATTTGAGGATATGAAGGAGGGATCTCTGGGTACACGTGGTCAAAATTTAGATGTTGTTTCACTATAATTTTGGATATATTCTCTATAGAAGTTAGGGTTCCTGAATGCTCCTAAATCAATTTCAAACATGTTAGTTTGGAATATTCACTATAACTTCTTTTCTGGGAATTTTTGGACTGCAAAATTTTCATAGAATTGAGGAGACATACACAAGTACTGCATATAAAAATGTGAGATTTTGTTCGCTATACTTTATTAGATATGTTCTATGGAAGTTAGGGTTTCTGAATGGTCATGAGATCAATTTTAAACAGGTCAATTTGACATTTTCACTATATCTTCTTTTCTGGGACTTTTCAAACTAAGAAATTTTTAGAGAATTGAGGAGACATACAAAAGTACCCCAGGAAAAAAAATTATATGTTGGTTTAACACTTTTTGATATATTATATGTGGAAGTTAGGGTTTTTGAATGGTCCTGAGATCAATTTCAAATAGGCCAGTTTGGCATTTTCACTATAACGGTTTTTCTAGGACTTTTTAGATTGTGAAATTTTCAGGGATATGATGAGACATATAGAAGTACCTTAGGTGAAAATTTCAGAATCATATTTGAAAAATTGGATACATGGAATGCTGTATACTTTCGTTCTTAGGAAGAGGCATAAAAAAACAAGATTTGGGAAAGCTACTGTTTCAAAATTCAAATTTTGGTCAAACCTGATAAAGGAAGAAGTGGTGAGAAGAACCAGTGAAGGAAGAAGCAATGAGTAGACCCAGTGAAGGAAGAAGCAATGAGTAGACTTGGTGAAGGTGGAAGTATCAAGAAAAATTGGTGAAGGTTGGTGCAACTTACACAAAGAGATTTACATCTCTTGCTAAGTTGGTGCTTAGCGGCAGGGATTGGAATCTCTAGTAGATTGGTATCTATGAATATCTGTAAGAGTAGGTTGGTACCACTCAAACAAAGAGATTGGTATCTCTTACTATGTTGGTGCTTAGCGGCGGGGATCAATGTCTCTTTTATATTGGTGTCTACGAATATTTGTAAGTGTAGGTTAGTTCCTACTAAGGTTTATACTAGTGGGGATTCGTGTCTATGAATATTTGTATGTTTAGGTTAGTTCCTACTAGGGTTTATACCAGTGGGGATTGGTGGCTCCAATAGGTTGATGCTACAAAGAATTATAAAGAGACATTTTGTGGTTTTTTCTTGAAAGGGTTTCCACAAAAATCTCGTGTTCCATGTTCTGTAGTTAATAGATCTCATTTATGATTGTTTTCTTATGGTTGATGGATGTTTTAATAAACACAAAATTTCTTATATTGATACACCTCCCCCTCTCAGTGTAAGCGTGTTATCAACAAAACAAATGCAAGAAGAAGAAGTAGAACAAAGGAAGAGGGTTTTGTTAGAAAAATTAAAGAAGGAAAAGAAAGAGAGAGACAGGTGGGATCTAGAAGAACATAGAAGAGTATCAGAGGAACTGGAAGAGAAACACAAGAAATCTCATATTGAAAAAACATATAAGGAATAAATTGAAAAAATGGAGAAAGAAAAAGAGAAAAAAAGGAAGATGGAACAATAAAATGCACAAACAACTCATAAACTAGCTGATGTGACTGATTTAACAAAGGAGGAGGAAGAAGTGGTGAAGACAAGAATCGCCATAATGAATGAAATCCTATCTACTATTGAAAATCCTACTCAGGGCCTGATTGAAGTTGAGTTTACAAAAAAGGATAAGGGGACTAACACAGTTGATACTCATGACCTAAAAGGGGATACCATAAAATCAATTGATGACAAGGATGATGATCATACTGAAATTCCCATTGAGGGGGTCACCAATCCTAAGGGCATGAAAGATACTTCAAAACCTCAAGATACCCAAGAAAACCAGGATCCAACCTTGGAGTAGTAGGAAAAAGAGGATAAATCTTGTATATAAGAACAAACCTTGCAATAAACCCAATCATTTGGAAAATATCAAGAACTAATGATGGAACAATTCCATACTCCTTGTAGTCTGAATAACATATTATCATGGGGAGACCAGCCTATACCTCAATCAATAGATGAAGTTACAGATATGGAATATCTTACTTATGATTGAAAGAGTAAATTGATCATTCAAAGAACACAAATAAGTGAAATATCATTGTGGATAGTGGCATACTTTGTACTCAGTCTCAAGAAATTATATTTGATGCAAAACAAACTTGGATTAATGAATTAGTATCCACATGTATTTCCATTTCACATTCCTCGTTGAACAAGGCTATGGAAGAAGAGAAGGAGTTGAAAGATACAAGAAAATAATTATCATCTCTCCAACATCAAGTTCATTACTACAAGGAAATTGGAGGTGCCTCTAATTTTTTTGAAGACCCCTTTGAAGAACATGACAAACACCAACAAATCCAAGACAATTTCTGAAAAATATGGTTGAATTCCAGGAGGAAACACTACTACTTGATATGGAACATAAAGAAGTACTCAAGTGGAGTGAAAAGGGTGATAGGGCCTTAAGCCAAGTTAATTCATCAAATAAATCCAAAAGGACTAAGGAGAGGAGGACCATGGCATCAATATTTCAACATATGATAGTATAGCCATAATGAATTTAGCTACACAATAATAGGCATATCCCATTGAGGAGCCAAATAATGACATGGAAGAGGAATGGTATTCTTGCCAAAGAACACGAGAAAACATCAACAAAGAAATGATTGATCTCTATCTGCCAACATTCAGGTCACCTAACAATTTCCATCTGATTGAATAAGGAAGAATCAGTGGGATTTAAGTCAACCACTAATGAGTATTAGGTTGATATCAAGAAGATAAATGTAGTCGAACATGGCCATAGACAAATATTTGCAGTTGGTGAAATCATAATGACCGATAGATTGGAGTAGCTGACACCAAAAATAGAAGGTTACACTCGACACTATAGAGAAAGCAAAGAAAACCCAAGTATCATGATGGATCAACACAAGTTTCCCTACAACCAGAGGAATGCCAATTTGTTCTCATAGTGGGACACCTATTGTGACAAGCACGCAAGTCTTGAAACTCCCATATCACATGAGTAATGTTGACTCACATTTAGTCTAGAAATTTCTCATTCATTTTTTTTTTGAAAATACTATTTTTAGCTATTGTAATTTTAAATAAATGGGGGGATTGACCTCTAAGGAAAGCACTTTTGGTTGGAGAAAAATTATGGAATGTAATTGGAGAAATATTTCAAAATTTTAATTCAGAAGCTCTACAAGCGACAAGGAGTTTTGTTGGATCTCTATGTGCATTTGCTTATCTTTTTTATTACTTTGTGAACAACTGATATGCGAGATGCATCTAGTAATAATTTTTTATTATAATTAAGATCATCTAGAAAATTCATTAAATAATCATTAAATTTTAATGGATGAGGTATTATATAATTATTTCTCTATATCTCGCATTCAAATTTTCTATTTTTGCTGTTATTTGCATGTTTCTCTATAATTGACTGATATACTAGATTCC
>ML890760.1:0-12943 GCA_009831015.1 Picea engelmannii | reverse complement strand
TAAAAGTGACACATTTGATAAATTCAAAGAGTATAAAGCCTTTATTGAAAAGAAGACATGGAAACACATCATAATCCTTAGAACAGACAATGGAGGAGAGTTTGAATCTCTCCAGTTTGAGGATTTCTGCAAGTCAGCAGGAATCAAGAGACAATTGATCGTGCCATATAACCCTCAGCAAAATGGTGTTGATGAGAGGAAAAACAAGACAATTTGTGAGGCAGCGAAAGCAATGATGTTTGACTAGGATGTGCCAAATTCTTTATGGGAAGAAGCTACCTCCACTGTTGTGTATATTCAAAACATGTCTCCACATGCTATCTTGAAGGACAAGACTCTTGAAAAGGTCTTCTCAGGGATCAAACCTGAAGTAGGGCATCTAAGGATATTTGGGTGTCCTGTGTATATTCATGTCCCTAAGGAAAAGAGGACAAAGATGGAACCCTCAGGAAAGAAATGGGTTTTTGTGGGGTACAGTGAGAACTCCAAGGCTTACAAGATTTGTGTACTAGGTCAGAGGAAAATAGAGGTAAGGAGAGATGTGACTTTCCATGAGGAAGTTGCATTTAAGAAATCCAAAGAGCTTCAGCAGGAATTAGAAGCAGTTCAACCAGCTTCACCCTCTTCTGAAAATGAAGAGTCAGATGATCAGAGGGAGGAACCTCGTGAAGGGCCAAGTAATGAGCCCCTATAACCTACTGAAGTGTTAGAAAGAACTATTGAAGAACCTCCATCCAAAAGGAAGCCAGGGTGGCTTGAAGAAATAGTGCAGGAAGAAGAAATGATAGTTGTTCCCAAAGGAACTTTCGAGGAAAGGAAGAGGCCTCATAGGTTTGGAGGACTGATGAGAAGCATTAGTGATGCCAAACATTCTTCATTTGAAGAAGCAGATAAATTATAAGTATGGAAGGATGCCATGCTTGAGGAATAAAGGTCTATTATAAAGAACAATGTTTGGGACGTTGTGCCGAGGCCAAAAGACAAATCAGTGGTTTCTTCCAAATGGATCTATAAGCTCAAACATACAACTGATGGAAGTGTGGAAAATTTCAAAGAAAGATTTGTAGCCAGAGGCTTCACTCAGAAATAAGGAATCGACTACGAAGAGACTTTTTCCCCTGTAGCTAGGTATACCTCCATTCGAACTATTTTTTCTTTAGCTCCCATTCTTGGTTCGAAGCTACATCAGATGGATGTAAAAACATCATTCTTGAATGGAAAGATTGAACATGAGGTCTTTGTGGAAAAACTAGATGGTTTTGTACTGCATAACAAAGGCGCTCATGCATGCAAGCTAAGGAAGGCCTTGTATGGTCTTAAGAAGGCTCCCATAGTTTGGTATGACAGGATTGATGGCTTTCTTAAAATCCTGAGATTTCATAAAAGTGATGTTGATGCAAATCTGTACTTCAAGGTAAGAGGTAACCAACCTGTTATACTAATTTTGTATGTTGATGATCTCTTTCTAATAGGAGATGAAGGGCTAATATCCTGGTGTAAGAGGGATCTAACCTCAGAATTCAATATGAAAGAATTAGGCTTGATGCATTACTTCCTAGGATTGGAAGTATGGAAAATACAGGGCGAGACATTTCTGGCACAAGGAAAATACACAGTGGATGTACTAAATAGGTTTGGTATGATGGATTGAAAATCCATGTCTACTCCGATGATTACCAACCTAAGGAAGCTGCCCGATTCTGATACAGGTTCAGATTTGGTGGATCCCACCATGTATAGGCAATTGATTGGATCCACACTAGGCCAGATATATGCTATGCAGTGATTGCAATGAGTCAGTTCATGATTGAACCGAGACAGAGACACTGGGTGGCATCAAAGCACATCTTGAGATATCTCAGAGGGACCATTACTTATGGTCTGAGATATACATTCAGTGGTGGTTTATTTCTGCAAGGGTATGCAGATGTTGTCTGGGAAGGAACCCAGTGGATAGGAAGAGTACTTCTGGATATTGCTTCAGTTTAGGATCCGCTATGATCTCTTGGTTGAGACGAAATCAGGGATCCATTGTATAGAGTACAACAGAGGTTGAGTACATTGAAACAAGTGATGTTGGCAAGGAAGCAGTATGGCTCAGAAAATTTGTTTCTGGGTTGTTTGGTGACAATCTTGAGACGACGGTGGTTCACTGTGATAATAAAAGCTGCATAAAATTGACAGAGAAGCCGGTATTTCATGACAGGTCAAAACATATTGACATGAGGTACCACTACATCCGAGACTTGGTCTAGATAAAAAATGTAAAGTTACAATACATAGACACGAGCGAGCAAGTAGCTGATATCCTGACCAAGCCTCTGACCTCGAGATAGTTTGTGCAGATACGGGGCAAGATTGGTGTGGCTGAGAATGACTCCCTCACTGAGAGGGAGTGTTAAATTTGGGAGCATCGACAGTCATTCTCCAATGAGATGCCATATGGGTCACCCTGAGGCTAGCCAGGGAGATTTGGAGAATCAACCCGTCTTGTGAGGTATTGACAAAATCCAGGGGGAACGTACAACCTCTGTGAGTCAAACCAAAGGTCAGGATGAACGAGATGCTATGTGAGTCTAATGCAAAATTCAGGGGAACACACAACCTCTGTGAGCATAGACAATCTAGTGCAAAAGTCAGGGGGAACGTACAACCTCTGTGAGCATAGACAGGCTAGTGCAAAAGTCAGGGGGGACATACAACCTTTGTAAGCCTAGTCAAGCCTTGTGTGCCATGAGAAAAAATCAAGGCATCTAGAAAAAGTTAGGTTGACTATAAAATTCCTATGATCTAGAAACAAACGATATTCCTAATATTGCAAATGATATAAATGTGTTGATCTAGTGCGTTGGCACGTGTAACATTATCCACCATGAAGAGAATTTCGAATTGCCTTGTAAAGATTTGAGTTGTAACTGAAGTCTTAAGTCCAGTTCTATTTTAGAACTAAAGTGTAATGTTGAGTTGTAACTGAAGTCTCAAGTCTAGTTCTATTTTCGAACTAAAGTATACCACTCTCAAGTCTAGTTCTATTTTCGAACTAAAGTGTAATGCTGAGTTGTAACTGAAGTCTCAAGTCTAGTTCTATTTTCGAACTAGAGTATACCAGTCTCAAGTCTAGTTCTAAGTTTGAACTAAAGTATGAAGCTGAGTTATGATTAAAGCATGCAAACAAGATACTATTTTTAGCCTCTCCTCTTCTCCTCTTCAGCCTATATAAGCAGAAGTCGACCCCTCTCTTCAACACAGTTTTTTATGTAGGTTAAGGGTGAAGCAATAGAGGCGCATATTAGTGATAAAGAGGCAACATACCAAAGAAGCATATAAGTGTTGTATATCAACAATAGAGGCTGAATATCAGAGGCGTATATCAACAACATATCAGTGTTGTATATCAAAAATATATGCAGCATATCAGAGGTGTATTTCAGCAAGGTCTCTTAGGTCTTTGTCAGGTCAGAGTCATCTTGGCAAGATCTTTAAGAGAAGAACATTCATGGTGGATATTTGTAAGTGATCTTACATTATTAATGCAATAAAGGAATATCGTTTGTTGGGGTTTTTCTCCTTGTACAGGGTTTCCCCAGGGTATATGTGTTGTTGATGTGAATGCTTACTTATATGCATAGTTATTGCCATTCGATTATGATTTGGTATTGTTGAAGTATATTAAGTTGGAATCAAAGTGTTGAAGAAAATAAAAGAATTAATCCACATAAGAATCAAGCTCATAGTCTAACACTACTTTCCTAATTGCACCCCCTAATAGACTTCATAGGCTTCTACATTGTTATCCATATTGGTACCTAGATTCCAATAGAATCCAATTCTTTATTTCCTCTAGGGCCATATGACACCCCCGCACCCGCCTCCCCTAAGAAGGGTTAATAATAATATTGCTATTCATGATTTAAAATATTAAAATTGGTATTAATATAAGATTTAAAAAGTATACTAGAGTTCC
This sequence comes from Picea engelmannii, assembly GCA_009831015.1. Taxonomy (NCBI): domain Eukaryota; kingdom Viridiplantae; phylum Streptophyta; class Pinopsida; order Pinales; family Pinaceae; genus Picea; species Picea engelmannii. The sequence continues at coordinate 8,979 of ML890760.1, read as the reverse complement.
TAAAAGGATTAAAAATACAATAGAATTAAACCATTATAATAATAAAATAAACAAAAAATTGAAATAGTATTATTAAGCAAGTCTATTATTATATTCTAATTATAAAAACACAAAGAGAGACAAGAAAAATGAAATAAAAATAGAAAAGATTAGTCAACAAAAAATAGAACAATAAAAAAGGAGTTATATAATAAAAGTATTAATATTATTATATTATAATTATAAAAACACAAAGAGAGACAAGAAAAATGAAATAAAAATAGAAAAGATTAGTCAACAGAAAATAGAACAATAAAAAAGGAGAGAGACAAGAAAAATGAAATAAAAATAGAAAAGATTAGTCAACAAAAAAAAAAATAGAACAATAAAAAAGGAGTTATATAATAAAAGTTTGAAAACAAAAGAAAAAATGATTAAAACCCTAACACAAACAAGATTTGAAAGGATAAATAATAATAAAATATAGAAAGAAGAAAAACAAGCATAAGAGAAAAACCCTAAACAAGATAAACCAAAAATCTTACTTACATAGGTGATAGGGTTGAGGTTCACAAAAGAAAAAGAGATAAGGTTGAGGTAGTCTCTTCATATATATATTAATGGAGTCCTCTTGTATAGACCATGCTTTAGCTTGACTCCAATGGTAGAGGCTAGACTTAACAAGTGATATGTGGCTCTTAGCACCATTGAAAATCAATTTTTTCAACTTTAGTTTTAAACTATTTGATTGAAGATCCAACTTTTTCATTCATTAGTAACACCTACCCTCTTGTATGGGTGTGAGGTTTGGGGACCATACCTTTGGGTAGTATATTTAAATAGGATAGAGAGAGTGCTAGTCACGATGTTATCTAAACATTTTCATGCTAAGATATCAATCTCTCATGCTATTATTCTTGTAGAATTTGGCACAACTCCACTCATTGTTTCAATGATCTTCCATGTGTCTACAATGATACACAAACTCAAATAGATAAGTAAATCACATGAGACTATATTTGTGTCTTTCTCAAATTCTCTATGGAGGGGGGAAATGAAGGATCGAATCATGTTGGTATGCAAGATCCTCTTCTTTGCTTCACCTCATTAACTGTGATATTGACAGACCACCCTAACATATATTTTTAGTGGATGTTGTTGATCTCTTGATGGGAGAGATAAATAAGGGTATTCCTATTGATATTACAAAGCCTGTCACTGACCCACATGGTCTGAGCCTAGAGAGATGTTTTATTCCAAACTTTAGTGCTTCCTGTATTTATATTTCCATCATAGGGATGGGTTCATCAAGTGCTTGAGGTACATTGAACTCCAGTTACCTTGTAGCTTGAGGATCACTCTTATCTAGCATAGAGTTTTCTCCCACTAACTTCACATGGAAACACATCACCATACTCCTTGGAAGCATTATATTTTCCATATCTACTTCTTAGAGCCTCAGAATAAGGACCATTTTGTATTCAGATGCTCTCCCTACTACAAGATCATAAGACGATTCTTTTTTCTCTTGAGAGATTCACTTGGTTCTCCCCATACACTCATGGATAATGACGAGCATAGATGTTTAACCTCATTCCTTCATAAGATGTTTTCCCTTCATATACAACTTACTGGAGGCCAATTTCCTAGATGAACATATACTAGGTTGATTACCTGTAATATTCTAGATATAAAAGTATGCAAAACATAAATAAATAGCTAGAAATGGCAAATGAACAACAATATAACTGGAACAACACCATGATAATACCAAAATGATAACAAAATAACACCAAAAATAACACTTTGATTACCGAGAGAAATGTTCACTTGTCTCTTCGAGGGGGAAACCTCCAATAGAGCAGAGCTTTATTACAATAATATCCAAAACAAAAGTTCTCATACCCTCAACTCATATTTATACTAAATATGTGTATCAAAAGAACCATCTAGAGGAAGATCCTTCTAGAAGCGGAAGCTTCTATTAGGTCTTCTTACATTGGACTTATTCTTCCTTATTTCTAGCCCTTATTAATATTGACCTTTATTACATGGAAATATATTATTATACCTACATGAGGGGTTAGGTCCCTAACATGTCCTCCCCCTTAAAAACAACCTTTTCCTCAAGGCTTGAGGTGGGGAAATTGTTGCAAAATGGTAGTTGGTTCCCAAGTGGCATCTGCTGGAGTTGTATCTTCCCACTGGACTAACACTTCCTTGATGGTTTGTTGATGCATTCGACACTCACACTGATCCAAAAATGCTTGTGGTTGTAGCCAAATGGAGCCTTCTTCGTCCAACTCGGGAAGGTTGGTTTGAGTTTGGCACTTAGTTCCAATCACCTTCTTTAAGCAGGAAACATGAAAAATAGGAAGGAGCTTAGAATGACTGAGCAAAGCTAACTAATAGGAAACCTATCCCACACACTTGAGAACAATATAAGGACCATAAAATTTGGGCGCCAGTTTCTGACAATGGTCAACCTTGAGGGAAGTTTGCTTGTAAGGTTGTAGTTGAAGAAACACCTAATCCCCTTCTGCAAATTGAAGTTCAGAGCGACCTTGATCTTCTTTTTGTTTCATGTGATTCTGGGCCATGACCAAATTCTCTTTGAGGGTATAGAGAATAGCTTCTCGAGCTGTAAGCGTTTGGTCAACTGCCTAGACCTTCGAGACACCTGGAAAATATGAGAGGACTAAAGGTGGTTTTTGTCCATATACCACTTCAAAAGGAGTCATGCGCGTAGCTGTATGGTACAAAATGTTGTACCACCATTCAACTAGTGGTAACCATTGAGCCCACTGATTCTTCATTTCTGATGCAAAACACCTCAAATATGTTTCCAAACATTTGTTGACAACTTCAGTTTGACCATCAGTCCGGGGATGATAAGTTGTGCTAAGATGCAATTGGGTGCCTTGTAGATTGAATAGTTCTTCCCAAAAATTGCTAGTGAAAGTTGGGTCGCGATCATAAACAATAGAATGTGGCATGCCATGAAGATTGAAGACCTGATCCATAAAAAGTTGAGCCACAGTAGATGTTGTAAATGGGTGTTGAAGAGCACATAAATGAGCATAATTTGAAAGGTGATCAACTACCACCATGATGACTAATTTATTGCCCGATTTAGGTAAGACGACAATAAAATACATAGAGATATCCCACCAAATAGCAGGTGGAATCGGAAGCGGTTGTAGTGTGCCAGGATATTTGGCAGCTTCACCCTTGATGCATTAACACACATCACATTCAGCCACAAAATTACGAATGTCATGTTTCATACCCTCCCAGAAAAAAGAGTGTTTGACCCGGTCATAGGTTTTAGTAAACCCGGAGTTCCCAGTTGTGGGTGTAGCATGAAGCTCAAAAAGTACCATGGATTTAAGTTTTGACTATTTACTTAAATACAAACGGCCTTTGTATCGAAGCTCATCATTGAGCCAAGAGTACCCCAGGGAAACTAGAGAATTTGACTTCAATTGTTGTATCAGATGCGAAATTTTGGGATCGTGTAGCCATTTCTTGCAAGCATCTTGGAGCCAATCTGGTACAATGAAAGAGAGACAAAAAAGAGACCCTTCATCTTCATATTTTCTGGAAAGTGCATCAACAACTACATTGTCTTTGCCTTTTTTGTAAATGATCTCATAATCATATCCAAAGAGTTTAGTTACCCATTTTTGTTGCTCAGGGGAGGAAAGGCGTTGTTCCAGAAAATACTTTAGGCTGTGATGATCTGTCTTAATTTGGAAACGTTTCCCCAATAGATAAGGTTTCCAAATATCCATGGCATGCAGAATAGACAACATTTCCTTTTCATAGATTGATTTGCCCAAATTTCTCTCGGACATTTGTTTATTGGTAAAGGCCAAAGGCCGACCCTCTTGCATAAGGACAGTGCCAATTCCTTTCCCGGAAGCATCACATTCCAGGACAAAGGTCTTTGTGAAATCAGGAAGGGCCAGGACTGGAGTGGTGTGCATGGCCATCTTCAAGGTTTAAAAATCCTGAGCAGCTATTGGAGTCCAAGTGAAAGAATTCTTTTTAAGGAGTGCAGTGAGAGGTGCCACAATCTTTCCATAATTCTTAACAAACTTGCGATAATAACCTGTTAAACTAAGAAATCCCCGTAAGCTTTTGAGAGTCTTTTGGTGAGGCCAATCTTGCATAGCTTCAATCTTTTTAGGATCCACCCTGACGTTGTCCTTGCCAATAAGATGACCCAAGTACTCTACTTCTGAGGTGCCAAACGCACATTTAGATTGTTTGAGGAAAAGTTGGTGCTGAGAGAGTATATGGAGAACTCGATCCATATGAGAAATATGGTCGGTCCAGGTTTTGTTGTAGATGAGGATATCATCAAAGAAAACTAACACAAAATGACAGAAAAAAGGATGGAAGACATTATTCATGAGGCTTTGGAAAGTGTATGGAGCATTACCCAAGACAAAGGGCATGACCAAAAACTCATAGTGGCCCTCATGATTTCTAAAGGCAGTCTTAGGAATGGCTGCCTCTTTCATACGGATCTAGTGGTAGCCCGAACAAAGATCAAGTTTAGTAAAGAACTGGGTGCCACTCAATTCATCCAAGAGGTCATCAATGACATGAATAGGAAATTTGTATTTATTGGTGATTTTGTTGAGGGCGCGGAAGTCAGGACACATGCGCCAAGAACCTTCTTTCTTAAGGACCATGACTACAAGAGAAGAGTAGGGGCTCGTACTAGGGCAGATAACACTTGCATTGAGCAGTTCTTGAACCATTTTCTCAATTTCATTTTTTTGGGAAAAGGGGTGACGATAGGGACGAATATTGGGAGGAAGGCTTCCTGGGACAAGGGGAATGGAATGATCATGAACACGACGAGAAGGAGGGAGTCCCTATGGAGTGGAAAAAAATATTTGATGTTTAGAGAGGATGGATTGGAAGTTTTGCGGCACAGAGGGTGTCTCAGTGGCTTGGATGGCATGGAGTTGGTAAATAATGCCAGAATGACCTTTTTTTAGTAGCTTTTCCATTCGATGGGAACTAATGATCTCTGGGGAACCGATGGTGATGCCTTGGAACTTATATTGTTGGCCCTCCTGGTCGAATTGCATGGTTAAATCCTTAAAATCCATGAGAATGGGACTCAAAGTCCTTATCCATTCCACACCCAACAAAATTTCATAATTGCCCATGTCGATAAAAAACATATGAGATTTCATATGGTAGTCTCCAATTTGGAGATGCACATTTTCACAACGCCCTCCACATTTCATGGACCCACCATTGGCAATCATGATTTGGAAATTATTGACTGCACGGATATATCAATGCGGCGATGAATAAAATTATGGGTGCTTCCACTATCAACGAGAATGATAAACTTCCTATGCTTGATGTAACCAATTAGGTTGAGGGTTTGGGGAGCAGAGAAGCTAGTGAGAGAATTTAGGGAAATGGTCGGTTCTACTTCAGGAGGGTCTGAGGGAGGGGTTATGTCTGTGGGTTCAAGTGACACAGACACAAGGGGAGCCTCAACATCCTCTGAGATGGCCCTAAAAATATTTTTTTCCTTACACTTGTGTCACGAAAAATATTTGTCATCACAATTATAACAAAGGCCTTTGAGTTGGCGTTCATCCATTTCGTCCCTAGTCGATTTCTAAATCTTGAGTGGAGTAGAAGGAGGAGTGGGAGTTACTAGTTTAGTGCGAGGAATAAAGGAGGGTTTGTGGTTTTGAGAAGAGACAACCCGTTGTGCTTCCTTAGCTCTTTTAGTAGCGTCCACCCAACTCTGAGGCCAAGTCATGAGGACATGAGAACAGATCTTATCCTTGAGGCCACTGATAAAAAATTCTCGGAAAAAAGCATCAGACATTACCTTTGTACAAAAATCCAGTCGCTCAAAAGAAGCTATAAAGTCTTCACTGTGCCAGATTGTTTCAACTTTGTCAAATGACCTAAATAGTTGGTGTCATCGTCAAAGCGTTCATAAAGCTCTGCCACAAAGTGTGTCCAAGCCACATAGCCTTAGCGGGCATTTTTTCTCCATTGACACCATTGCCAACGTTCTTGATTTATATGGAGAACACCATACCGGAGTTTGGCCAACTCATCTGTAATGCCATACAAAGAGAAATAATGTTCCATTTGAGTTACCCAGCCCGTGGGATTCGATCCATCAAATTTGGTCACATCCACACGTGGAAGGCGTAGGTCACGTTGAAAGTGATGGGGCTGAAAATTCTGGGAATGAGAGGAAGTTTCACCTTCAATATGCAAAGGTGGGTCAGATAAGGGAAGATCTACAGGGATATGCATCTTAGAGAAAATCGTCATAGCAATAGATTCAAGCTGGGTAGTAATGTCTTGTTTGAGCTATTGTCTGAGTTCCTCGATTGAGATAGTGAATGAAGCCGCGATGGATGAATGTGTTTTTTGATTGATGGAGAGAATATTGTCATTGATCTATCGCACTTCTTGTTGGGTTTCTGTGAAATTAGAGTGCAAGGTATTGAAGAGAGCTTCCAAGTCTTGGCTACGGGTATGGGCCATGATGACTAGGGAACACGAAAATGGGGCGGTTGGGACCACACAAAAATGGGTTATGGGTGAGGTGTATCACAACGATCAGGGTGACGAGGTGAATCCAATGGAGTAAAGCCCAAATAAGGGTGTTGGAAAGAGGTTGGGTCCACACAATTTTTTTCGCTGAAAAACGATAGGTATGACTGCGATCAGGGCGAAGAGAGAAAACCGATGGAATAGTTATACTCTGATCTGAAGAAATACTGCAGTGATGAAATGTCCAAATGCTTAACAGGAAGAAATGTGTAGTAATTTCGCAACTCGAATGCAAGAGACACAGTTGCACCGCAATAGATCTTATCTGTTGTGTTTTCGTTTCTGTCCCAAGGGTTAGGTATTCAATGGTTCTACAGACAAGGGTTTTCCTTGTGCTATAGCTCTCTAATATACATGCGGGATCCAATAGTAGTACTCAACCCAATATCTCATGGCACCAACTAAGGAGGCTAGACCGTACCCTTAGACGTACTACCCGACTACCCATGTACTAGAGACTATCTTCTCGAGTGTTGTTTTTGGTGGTACTATAGCAGTCAGGCAACCGATCGGTTTATCTACGAAGGGCTTCAAGATATCTAGGTCGATTCGTATATAGGTGTTGTCTGATGTGCTACCACTAGAAGTGGTACCAACAGGGGTTACAAGGGTGGTCAACATATGTGCGCTTAATTACCACTTGTATTCCCCATGTGTATGAATCCCCGGTCACGATTTTATGCGCGTAACGACAAATCTTTAGATTAAAGACGTTGGAATATGTCTCTACCCTGAAAACAATTAACCCGCAATTTTATGCCGAGGAAGGTGCGATGATACCACTTGTAATATTCTAGATATAAAAAGTATGCATAACAAAAATAAATAGCTAGAAATGGAAGATGAACAACAATATAACCAGAACAACTCCACGATAATACCAAAATGAAAACAAAATAACACCAGAAATAACACTTTGATTACCGAGAGAAATGTTCACTTGCCTCTTCGAGGGGGCAACCTCCAGCAGAGCAAAGCTCTATTACAATAATATCCAAGACAAAATTTCTCATACCCTCGACTGTTATTTATACTAAATATGTCTATCAAAAGAACCTTCTAGAAGCGGAAGCTTCTATTATGTCTTCTTACATTGGACTTATTCTTCCTTATTGCTAGGCCTTATTAATATTGACCTTTATTACATGGAAATATATTATTCTACCTACATGAGGGGTTAGGTCCCTAACATTACCTCTTACTTCTAACCATTTGACACTAGTCAAAAGAGACCTCGTAGCCAACTTCCAAAATCACATGATAAACCCGTGAAGCATTTTAGACCCAATACTTCCATAGCCTCACACCCATCACACATTTATTTGTGGCATTAAATGTTACAAGTGCTTCTCTCGTCTAACAATCTCAACTAGAAAACATCCTTCTTTCTTAGTTTCTTCAATATTCCCTATCTCATTGACTAACTTTCAATTTCTTTCCTTATTTTGGATTATTTTCTCCTGTTTTATATATTCTTTAGGATGTGCTTTCACCTTTGTCTTATCATTCCTGAATATTGTAACATTTATGATAAAACTTGCTTTAAACCTTAATAGACACCTAATATCTAAATTATTAACTATCAAAAGGATTCTCAATGATGACCACTAGCCGTCCCAATTTTCAATCTAACTCACTCATATGGAATGCCATGTGATATTTTTGAAAGAGATAAAAAGGATTGATTTTTTAACTCATAATTTAAATTTAAAAATTTACATCAAATTGTGGAGCATGTTAGATGTGCAACCATTATTAGTAAAAATTAAAATGGAATATTCTTCGAATAAACTTTTCCATGGTAAAAAAGAGACACTAACCGTGAATGCAATTTACCTGAAAATATCCTAATGAACTTTATTACATAATGTCAAGATTTAAAAAAAAAATGGAAATCATGTTCTAATCTTCTTAATGGATAGAAGCCTCCCAATGATTTACAAACACAACCATGTGTTAACTCCTTAAAGTAAGGAGGATGGAGAGGAAGATGTATCACACATCGACATGGATAGCACAAGGACAGTGTTTTTAATTATATTTAAAGAATATGATCAAATGATAGAAATATTATAAAGAATAAAACTTAGTCCTATTCTCTTTACAACCTAACCATAGGGATATTATTTTTAAAAATTCACTCAAGACTATGACACAAAATTAATATATGAAAACAAGTGCATAATAACATAAGTCTATAAATGGTTAAGGTTATATCTGGTTCAAGATTTGCTTGAATGGTTAAGGTTATATCTGGTATCATAATTTGTATGCAATGGTGTGGCCTCGCTTTATAGGCATGATTTCATATATAATAATGTTATTATGTAAATTGTGTTTTTAATATTATGATGTTATACAATAATGTTATTATGTAAAGCT
>WSFP011513488.1:0-12943 GCA_009831015.1 Picea engelmannii | reverse complement strand
AATTAGTTGGATGAGAAAAAGACAGGCTGTAGTGGAACTCTCAACTAAAGAAGCTGAATACATGGCAGCCACTCATGCAAGAAAGAAAACAGTATGGTTACAAAGATTGTGTTCAGGTATTGGGTTGGTACAACAAGCAGTGAGATTAGATTGTGACAGTCAGAGTGCAATCTTCCTAGAAAAGAACCCAACTTATCATTCAAAAACAAAGCATATTGATGTTCATTATCACTTTGTGAGAGACATGGTTGAGGAAAAGAAGGTATTGCTGGAAAAGGTTGACACTTTGAAGAATGTTGTAGATTCATTGACAAAGTTTATGAGCACAGAAAAGTTCTCCTAGTGTAGAGTAAAAATGGGCATTGTTGCCTTGGATTGTTGACAATATAATCCCCTGGACCCTTGGATTCAAAGAAAACAACAAGTGGGAGAATGTTGGGTATGTGTTATATTCTTTGCATGTGTGTGAGTGGGTGCGTAAGATATGGCAACTGTGTCTGACAATCCCTCATACTAGTGCTCTGTTTGTGCCATCTGCATTGGGAATTTTCCTAGGGGGTCCTAGGGGGGGCAGGTATGCCCCCCGTGGTTACGCGCAGTGTTCGCGACAGTGCCCCAAAATTTTCTTTTGGGTGGTTTTTTCTATTTTTAGCGAATTTTTCTATTTTTAGCGGTTTTGTAAATTAATCCTGGATTAAGGGATTAGGGTTTTGGTATCTATGGAATACCTAAAAACATTGTATATATATTGTATAGTGAATGGTGAAATTTGATATAATGAATATAATAAAGGTTTTCCCGGTTGAGGGTTTCCGGTATAAATCTTTGTGTACTATGTGAATGAGCCATTGATTAAATTCTATTTTTCTTAAGAATCTATATGCATTGATTTACTTCATAGGTTTAAAACTTACAATGAGGATGTATGATGGAGACTAAATAATAGTCACCTATTTGGAAAATATCTCGTAAGAAAACGTATCTCGAGTGAGGTATGGTTTTCAACTCGAGAATTATTTTTATCCCACATAGAATGAAAATTACATATCAAATATACTTACAACACTATTTTGACTATTTATCCTTTTACAAGGTGCCTGCTAGTTCTTATTGCACTATTGAGTCACTAATCAAACTTGCAATTGTCTTACACCTCAATAATTCTATGTACAACTCCATGTTTATACAAGTTTAAAAATTTAATTGAACCCTCTATCCATGAAACTACCAGTGTTGTGTCCCAAAATATCTAGAATTTCTCTACTACCTCCTCCTTACCAAAAATAACTAATATAGTAGAAACTCTTACCTCAACCTATTTTTTAGTTTTCATATATATATATATATGTGTGTGTGTGTGTGTGTGTGTGTGTGTGTGTGTGTTTAATGCTCCAACTTGTCTAGGTACCTTGTTTGAACCACTAAGTTTGGACAATTGAAGGCATTGATGGCCACAATTGAAGAATGTACTTATGTGTATGATGTGTGAAGTTTTAATAATTCATTTTCATATATGAATTGCCTTATTTTGATATGAAATGTATCATCAATTATATTCACAATAAAAATGTGTCGAGCATAATACAAATGATATTTGGAAGTCTTTTCATGGTCTTTAATTCTTATTCATTAATTTTCCTTTATTGCATTTAAAGTTTTTCACCTTTCTCCTTTTTTTTAGTTCTTTGGTTTCTCAAGAGTGGTTTTTAGTTTTCTCAAAATTATTTTAGAGTTTTTATTTTCAAATCATCATATTTAATGTATGGGTGTGGAGGTTATATTTTCTCATGAAACATGATCTTGAGACAAATTTTTTATGAACATGTCAAACGTATGGAACAAAAATGTAATGCCTCTTGTCTATGTATATCTTGCATGCATAGTTGATTTTTATTAAACAATTTTCACAAATCTTATTGGTTGGTTATGCTTGTAATGATTCAACTATCCCTTTAATGCATCCAATTTATTGTGATGTATCTAAGTAAATAATTTTGGTTTCAAATGGAACTCTCATGGCCATAATTGCTTGTAGAAACACATCCCCAAAGAAAATTAGGATGTGTATTAACTACGTAATATGGAACAAAATTATTGATGCGGTAGAAAGTCAAGATTTAGCATCCCACTTACATGCACGACCTCATCATGGATGACCATTTCAATCAATTCCCAAACTTGACAAAAAATACACTTACCCGATTGATTATAGAACTTAAACTTCACGAAACACATTGTTCATTTAGTTTTTCTAAATAATGATAGACAAAGAGATTGCAATATTTAATTTAATTTTGTTTTTTTTTAAATTACAAATAAAGAGAAAGAATATATAACATTATGGTAAAGTATTGTGACATGTTCTTTGAATCTTTAGCCATTTTGCGAGCCTCTCAGTAATATATTTCATTGAGATTAAGCCACAAAATATTTAGTTGTCCGTTGAAACTAGATCCGCATTCTTGTATCATTGTCACCATAATGTCTTCCATATGTTTCTTGTAACAATGTTCCTACTGGGAGAATTATTTGAAACAAACACACTTGTTTGTTAATGGATTTTGAGAAAATAATATTTAATTTTTTGGGATGCTAGTTTGCAAATTACAATGCTCTTTTTAAAGGTAATTATTTATTATACGAATCTTTAGCTTCCTGACACTTAAAGAGGGCATTTTGTTTAAGTGTTGTATTGTCCAAACAATTTGGTGCATATACGAGTACCTTTGGACTAGCTGGGTCATCTACATTTAGATAATCATACATATTATGAATTGAGATAAAACAAATTGTTTAAGGATATATCTAGATATAAGTTTCATATTGTCAATACAAGGAGAACACCTTATAGCAAAGGTTTTTATGGAACCCCTCCAAAATATTTATCTCTTATATGTTTTCAGTGGAGGTGTTTAGAAGGTTTTTACAGAGGTTTTATGACAAGTGCACCTAGGTCGACTGACCACATTGGTGCTCTTATAAAACATAATGCCTCTTTTTTAAACAAATAAAGGGAACCGATCAACGTTGTTAATATAAAATACTAAAATATCATCTTTTATTTTATAAAAATTAAAATGAATTGTATTGCTCCAAAATAACAAAGAGCATCATTGTGGGTATAAGGAATGCACCAAAATAGGTTAGAACAAATGATTATTAAATGGAAACAATAATTTAAAAACCATAAACCTTCTAGAGTGGGCTTAGAAACCCCTAGCGCGTTCCAGTAAAAAGAACACGTCAGTGCATCTTACTGTTGGGTGCACCACTAAAGGGTAAAATGAAAAAGAAATTACCAAACCAAAAAAGTAAGTTAAAAAAAGTAGCATGTGTTTATCATCAATGCACCGAAATATACAATGAAAAAAAGAGCAGGAATTTCTTATTTTCAAAATTTATGTGTTTATAAATGAAAAACATAATCATTATATCATTCTTTGCCAAAATTTAGTGGGGATATTTGTGCAAGAGAGATTTATGGGAAGAATATTTTCAAAATGTATGTGTTTATAAATGAAAAACCTAATCATTATATCATTCTTTTGCCAAAATTTAGTGCAGATATTTGTGCAAGAGATATTTATGGGAAAAGTCTTTGGAGTGGGTAGATTTTTTTGAAGAGCCGAATTGACATGGAAATTTGCAAATGAGAAATATGATGTACATGATTTTAATCTATTCGTGATCTCAATCCTTCCCCTATATTACTCAAATAAATATCAGTGCATTATCAAAAGAATCTAGAAGGGTTTTATAGTTACATTTGGTACTAGAAGCCCTAGTTTTTCTCTTTTCTCTCTTGGTTTTCCTCTCTATTTTTCACAAATAGATTTTTTTTAAGAAATATATTTTTATTCAGTTTATTTACTTATACATGGGGAATTTGGTATATGTTGTGATGGGGTCACCCATTTCATTGGATCACAAACCCTATCACTGTCGGTTTTATATTAACAAAACAATTTTGCAGTGCACGTTGTACAACAATAGTGCATGGGTTTCGATGTTCCTATCAACAATACCGTGGAGTTTAAAATAAAAATAACCTTGTTTTTAAGTGATGATAGAAATGATATAAGGTTATGGATGCCTTTGAATCCTTATTCTGTCATGGCATCACCATGACAATTATACAAGTAAATTCAATAATCTTATACAATGAATATTTAATCTTTCATATCTGAAGTGTATCAATACAATTATTAAAGAAGATTTAAGAAACAAATTTGGTAGTAGTAGGAGACATTACAAAACAATTATGGACTGCATCCAATATAAGATATTTTGAGAGACGACAAGCAACATGGCTTTGAAAGAATGTGTAATGTTTATGAAAAAGTCATTGCTATGGTACTATTTTAGATTTACATAATTGTGTATATTCTACTATGCATATAAATATAGATATACTTATTACACTTTAGTTCTATGTTTGTAGATGAAACATGAAGAGGTGGAACATAAAAAATAAGCCGATCAAGAAACAATTCTAGGTCAAATAACAAGAGAAAAATATCGATTACAAGTGATGAATGAATTAGAAATAGATGCAACTTGAGCGATGACAATAGGGCAAACGACATTGAGTGACAATAAATATTATTGAATGTTACAAGTTGTATGTTTTGGAATACTTGTCTATAAAAATCAAGGATTTTGTTTAATGTACTAGACATATTGTCCCAATTGCACGAAGACATGTTACCAATGAGTGTAACAATTACATTTTGGATGCATTTTGAGTATTGTGTACCTTTAAATTGTCCCATTTTATATGACAATGGGTCACTTATTCATATATAATAAAATGGGTTTCTTATTTTGTTGCAATGTAAAATGTTGTAAAATGTTGCATTGCTAATTAATTAATATATGGATGATTTACATTGTTACAAATAATAGAGGTGTAATCTATTAATTAACACATTAATGCAATCATTATATTAAACCATAATAACAAAAATATAAAACTCTATATTTTTAATAAAAAAATTTGAGTTTGAGATGATTAATTGAAAATTTATTAAAAAAATTATTAATTAAAATATATACATATCAATGCAGTGTATTATTTTAAACTCACTCAACCGTACACATAATGTATGATTATATTTTTATCATTTAAAAATATTTTTGTACACATGATTATAATACACACCAGCGAGTGAATAAACATAAAAAACTCTAGTGAGAATTAACAAAGTGAATTGATACTAAAAATGAATTTAGTTCTATTAGATTAGTAGAATGATTAGTTATTTATTTATGGATAATAACAAAATAAATAAGCAAAACAAATTGACGATGAAAATGAATTTAGTTTCTTTGGACTATCTGAATGAGGAGTTATTTATATATGGCCAATAACAACATAAATAAATAATGAATGTAATAGAGATGAAATGGAAAACCAAAAATTCATCAAGTTGGATAGGTGGTGTATTTGGATATCCTATATGCTTACAAACGACATGCCCCGCTCCCAATTCAACCTCAGGTTCACACATATAGCATGTTTATTCTCTTTTGGTAATCATGAATAATAAATCCCAGTTAATCTAATTAGTTGTTTCTAGACTTGTAAGAAGGAAAATTGAAATTGTTTGAAAGTGTGGGAGTCTTATTGCATATGTTTTCTATTTTCCTGTCTTAGATACCACATCATGGAAATATGAGCATCACTTTTATGCTTTTTTGGACTATGTGTTTCTCAAAACAAATAGACAATGTTTTAAAGAAACTTTGATATACAAATGACATGGGGATGAGGATGAAGCCCCCCTACTCCTCCATAGGGCTACACGATCTCCCAGTGAAAGGATATCTGATTCTTGAGTAAGATGAATCTCTGGAGACTTAACGGTCACCTTTTGTATCTAAACGCAGGCCCTTTCAGATCTTCGGGATTTAGAAGTATCAGATATCAACTGAAATCCCACTACACTTTACTCGGAGCTCATGATATGTTGAAAAGTGTCCCCTTGCAGATCAACGACTCTCGATTCTTAGGCTATTTGAGCTTCGGATGTTTCAACCTTTCACCTTTTCCTTCCTCTAGATCTCACGACCCACCGACACGTACCCTTCTGGATCTAATGATCTATATTCACTTCGGTTGATCAAACGATTGGGATTCACTTCGGATTTCGAGATCTTCGGACTTCACGAATGAAAAATCTCAACTGATAAACTCTCAAATGGATTTCCCTAAGCTGTTGATCTGACGGCTCATATTCACTTTGGAAATTTGACTCTTTGGATTTACTTCAGGTGATTTGATGATTCAAATTTGCTTTGGCTGATCGAATGGTTGAGATTATACTTTGGGTTTCTGGCTCTTCGAGCTTCAGAAATATTAGTTCTCAAACCTTGGTGAGTTCTCTCTCCTAAGTGTGTGAAGTTCTAAGGCATGTGCACCTTACTCTGATCAGACGATTGTTGATTCCTTGCACTGTGATCCAATGACCACTGTCGCTCCACCTTCTGAGCTTCTGATTTCTTCCGACTTAGAAGATTTATTAGTATTCAAAGTTTTCAAACCTTTTCTCTTCCTACGAGTCCAACTCTTGGATATCTCAACACTTATGAAAATTTCTATCCCTTATGAGCTTGATCATTGAAGGATTTTGAGTTCCCACACACTTCTTTCATTCTCGATATTTTGATAACTCAGATCAAAGGATATCTTGAAAAGAAATTCTTCTCGCCCACTTGATGTTCCTCTGTTTTGTTTTTTCATTTCTTGGTTTCTTCTTGACGTTGTCCACTCCTTGCACCTGGTCTAAGTTTCATTTTTTCTCTCTAAACTCCTCTGAGTCAATATGAGACTCAATCGTTACACTCCTTGTGTTCGAGATGCACACCTTGCATATGAGTTTCAGAAGAGAAACAATTGAAACTTATCAAGTTTCGTCAAAAAATCATATGATCAACTTCTTGAACAATCATACATGAATGAAATGAAATAAATGACATACACAGAATATAAAATTCATTCATTCAAACATCAAATGAACACAGTTCAAGGATTTGGGAAAATTCTACATGTTCTATTCATTCATGAAACAAATTACATAATCTTGCATTTCTCCACTGTGTCTTTTATTATACTCTACTCTCCTCTATTGATATTTGTCTCCATCTCATAATATCCTAATTATTCTTTTACAATGCAACAACAAAACTATCTAAGGACTGGCTCCATGAGCTCCCTCATCTTATCTGCAACCTATCCTATCAAACTCTTAGAGGTTACCTACTTTGTCCTTTTACAATAACTAACAGTTATTTCCAGATAAGAGTCAACACTCTATATATGCAACCCCTTGAAGTCCTTCATGGATTTACAAACATGGAATATTTAAAAATGTTGCTTTCAAAAATATCTCAACAACTCGATTTACTTCTGAGTTAATTGCTGATGTGAAACTCTGTCATGATGAGATGTCATTCCCTTTCCTCCATGCCTATGTCTTTGACTTTGAAGGCGATGCTCCTTCATCATACTCCTCTGGTTAAAATTTTCATGGAATCATGTCCATGATCTCCTGCACTGTCTTTACATGCTTCAAAATATCAGGTTTTGTGACTGAACTTCCATCTTCCATTGGATGATCTTTCCACTTCACTAATTACTCAGGATATGTCTTTCTCCCATTCTTCTTTCCATATTGTTGTTCAATGATTTTCTCCATATGAGGTTTTTCTGCTGTGGGAAATTTTTCTTCCCACTAAACTTCTTTCTGATCATTTGATTATCATGCCTCATATATCCTATAAGGATATAGCTATGCAACATTGAATATCGGTGATATCCCAACATTGTCTGGAAACTCAATTTCATAAGCATTGGCTATGAATTTTCTGTGAATCATGCATGGTCCTATCTTTTTCATCTTCAACTTGTTATATGTTCCCCTTGGAAACCTCTCTTTTCTCAAATGAGCTAAAACTTCACCTCCAACCTCGAATTGAACTTCTCTCCTGTTTTGATCAACTCTGCTATTATATTTTAGGCTGCTATTATGTAGTTGTTCTCTCACTCTGTCATGGAATTTCTTCATTTATTTTGGAAAATACTCTCCTCCATCACTTCTAAACTCATCTTGATTCAGAGCTCTCAACTCCGTAATCCCTCTTGGTTGTATACCATACACAATTTCAAATGGAATTTTTCCTATTCTCCTGTTCATTGAATTGTTGAATGGAAATTCTGCAAGTGCCAAAATATGGTCCCATTGATGACCTTGGCCAGTGACTAAACTTCACAACAAGTTTCCCAGACTCTTGTTTACTAATTTAGTCTGTCGATCTGTCTGAGGGTGATATGCAGAACTAAAGTATAAGTTTGTCCCTAGCCTCTTCCATAAAGTCCTCCAAAAGTGTCCTACAAATTTGGTATCATTGTTTGAGACTATGCTCCTAGGTAATCCATGTAGTCTCACTACTTCTCTAAAAAACAAATTGGCTATGTGTGTAGCATCGTTTGTTTTCTGGCATGGTATGAAATGTACCATTTTTGAAAATCTGTCCACCACAACAAATATGGAATCACTCCCTTTTTGAGTTCTAAGAAATCCCAAAACAAAATCTATACTAATTGCATCCTACGACCTTTCTAGAATTGGTAATGGCTGATACAAACTAGTGTTCGGTTGTATTTCTTTTGCATACTGACAAAATATGCATTTTTTTACAAAACTTTTCACTTATTCCCTCATGCTCAGCCAATAATAAAAATTACTCAGTTGTGAAAATGTCTTATCATGACCAAAATGTCTAGCTAAACCTCCATTGTGTTTCTCTTTTAGAAAATTATCTCTCATTGAGCATTTTGGTATGCATAATTGGCTTCCCTTGAATAACAATCCATCCTGGATTAAATATTCAGTCCATGGGATTCTGTCTCCCAGCAAAGGATTCTTACATTCCTCACAAGCTTCCTTAAAATTTGCATCTTCTCTATAAATCTCCTTGAGGTGTTCAAACCCTAAGGTCTTCACTTGGAATTCCTGTATAATCAAACTCCTCCCACTCAAAGCATTTGCAACTTTGTTAGCAGTTCCAAAAATATGTTTAATAACAACAATAAACTTTTGCATAAACTCTACCCATTTAGCATGTCTCTAATTCAACTTTTCTTGCCTAGTAATAAACTGCAAAGCTTGGTTATCATTGTACAATACTAATTCTTTAGGAATTAGATAGTGCCTCCACTTCTTCAGAGATTGAATCACTACATAAAATTCTTTGTCATATGTGGAATACTTCTTCTTGGTGTCAATCAATTTCTCATAGAAATAAGCAACTGGCCTATTATCCTGACTCAAGATTACTCCAACAGCTAATCCACCTGCACCATATCTCACTTGAAATATTTTGCCAAAATCTGGAAAGACCATAATTGGTTGTTCTGTGATATTCTCCTTCAACAATTTGAAACTTTTTTCAGCTTCCTCTGTCCAATTAAAAGACTTGTGCTTCTTCACAGTGTCCAGCATGGGTGCAGATATACCACGCAAATTTCTGATAAAATTTCTATAAAAAGTTCCTAACCCATGAAATCTTCTTATCTCAAATATGTTGCTTGGTGATGGACATTCTTTGATTTCTCTCACCTTTTCTGGATCCATCTTCAATTCATTTGAATAAATCACAAAACCCAAATATATGAGTTTTGTATTCATAAAAGAGTTTTTCTTTAGATTTATCAACAATTTCTCTTGCTGTAACTTTTCCATCATTGATTTCATATGTCTTAAGTGTTCTCTTTTTCTCTTACTGAAGATTAGTATGTCATCTAGATATACTATGAGAAATTTTCCTATGAAGTTTTAAAATAATTCATTCATCAATATCATAAATGTGCTTGGTGCATTTTTCAACCCAAATGGCATGACCAATCATTCAAACTGTTATCTCTCTATAAATTCCTAGAGGTTGTCAGGGTAGAAGAAATTTTCCAGAGGTAACTTTATCCAACCACTTAGAAACTAGAATCTAGCTGTAATGTCCCTTTCCAAATAGGAGCTCCAGAAGAGGAGGCTTAATGGTCTAGACCACCCTATTAGACTATAGCCAGGGCCAAAGAGGGGTAAACAGGGTTACTAGAGGTCACTACAGTCACAGGTGTTATATTCGGAAAGTGACATTGAGCTAACAAGAGTTAACAACGCTTTACTAGAGGTCACCCCAGTCACAGGTGTTATATTTGGAAAGTGACATTGAGATAACAAGAGTTAACAATGCTTTACTAGAGGTCACCCCAGTCATAGGTGTTATATTCGAAAAGTGACATTGAGCTAACAAGAGTTAACAATGCTTTTAAGTCATTATGAGCTAAAAATAGAAGCCAATAGTGAATTAGGGTTTCAACAGTGATTTAGGGTTTCAACATGATTTAGGGTTTTGGAAAACTATAAAGGAAGGGTCAGCGACCTAATTCATTATTATGCAGAGTATGACTTGTCATTGAGGAGAAGAGGCATATCTTAGGAGAGATAGTTCAGTGTATTCTAGGAGGAAGACACCAATTGGCTAATTTCGGTGTTGAAAGACACACCCTAGTCACCGAGAAGATCATCCAGGTCTTCCATCATTCTTCAGTGTTCCCATATTCTGAGTATTATCTTTTAGTTGCTTATTTGTATTCTGGCTAAGATCCTTTTGTCTTTTGATCTAGCCGAGTGTTGTTATTCAGTCACAATTGCTTATTTATATTTCGGCTAAGATCCTTTGTATGTTGATCTAGTTGAGTATTGTCAGTATTTGGCTGCATTTGGCCATTTTTTGTAATCCACAAAGATATCATAATACAAACTTGCAGTCCTTTGTCGCATTTATTATTTGTATGATCATTTATATGTTGTAAACCTTTGATCCTACACACACATTAGCAGTGTTTCCTAGACTAGCCAAGTCAGGAACATTACAGTGGTATCAGAGCTTTAGTCCTGCTAGCCTGTGACTAAAGACAATGAGTGCAACAGAAGACCCATAGGGCCGTGAACACGTAGGTAATGAATATGTCACTTACAATAGGCATCAAGAAAGAAGGCATAGACCTGATTTTCCCCCTTTCCCTCCTAGCTCAGAGGAAGAGGAAGAGGTACACAGAGAAGTAGAGAGAAGGGCAGAGCGCGAGGCAGAGAGGATGCTAGAAGATAGATATGAGCGACTAGAGGGCAGTGGCAAGGCCCCCATAGATCCAGAGGCAGCTTTCATGCAGGTTATCAATGGTATGTTAGGTAGTCAACAAACCATGTCTCAGTCCTTGGCACAAGTGGTTGATATATTAGCTAGAGTGGGCACCCCAGATACACAAGTCCTGCATGCAGCACAAGCGAACTCGGGAGCAGGCAATAGACCCCAGTCACCCTCTCACACATACACCTCTGTGAGTAGGATTCCCAGACCCTTATTTCCTAGTTTCCAGAGGGCACCCTCAGTAGCAACACCACCACCAATAACACAGAGGCCACCCACTCATGCTGATGACATTGCAGAGTATAGGAGGGAGTACATACCATTGGGTCGTGACTTACATCAGGACATGACCTTAGTCGAGTACTATGGACTTGGAATCAGGAACCGCCCCAGAGATCCACAGAGGGGAGGACCACAACAACAGTAGGGGAATAACCTCGATTTCATCCGAAAAGTTGGGAAACTTACTATCCCTTCTTTCGACGGATCATCCAAATACACCGCCAGAGCTTGGGTACAGAAGCTAGACATGTATTACAAGCTCAACCAGATGACCGAGACAAAGGCCATGAGTTTCGTGACCTTACACTTGGAGGGTGAGGCACACGAGTGGTGGTATCATGGACTGGTGACATTGGGTCACAGTCGCATAACCTCCTATAGGGAGTTTACAGATAAGCTCATGGATAGGTTTGACAGGAAGGATCCTGAGATACACTTCAGGGATCTAGACCAGTTGAGACAAACTGGCATAGCAGAGGCATTCATTAAATATTTTCAGCGGGTAGCCATGGCAGTGACAGATATATCAGAACCCAGGCTAATCATGTTATTCATAGAAGGACTCACAGAGCCTTTAAAAGGATGGGTGAAGGCATACATGCCTCCCACTTTGCAGGATGCCATCCTTCACACTCGATATCTGGAAGACTCAGTGCCAAAGAATAAAACTTTCTCCAAACCATTTGTGCCCCAGAGGGATCAAGATAGGAAGCCATTCCATAGAGAATGGAAGGGAAAGGAGAAGTTGGATGAGGAGACTAGGCGAGAGCTTATGAGGAAGAAGGTTTTCTTCAGCTGCAGAGATCCTTGGGTCCCAGGCCACAGGTGCATGGGCAAGGGAGAGATTCATTATATTGAGGTAGCAGCAGACAGTGTGGATGGTGAGGAGGAGCAAGACAATGGATCCACTAGTTCAGAGGAGGAGTCAACACCAGCAGAGGAGTAGCTTCCCCGTAGACCATTGACATCGGCAGGAGCCCATCCTCCAGTAGTCCCACAAATGCCAGAGGAGGCTAACAGGAAGAAACCAGCAAAGGGAGGATTCATAGCGACCCTTTCCGATGTTCACAGGTATGATACCCTTCGTATCAGAGGGATTATTCAGGGGCAATGGGAAATCATCCTGATATATGGTGGGGCCACCCACAACTTCATCGACGCTTCACTAGTGTCGATATGGGCACTTCAGACAGAGGAGTTTGAGGGGTTTTATTTTGCGGTAGCAGATGGCCACACAGTGGAGTGTCTAGACAGAATTCCAAACTTAGAGATGAGGTTAGGAAACTACATCATGAGAGACACATTTTATGTGGTTGACCTATCGTACACAGATGTGGTGTTAGGAGTTCAGTGGATGATTACCTTGGGAAAAATCACTACCAACTACCAAACCTTGGAAATGGGATTCAGAGATCAGGATGGGAAGAAGGTTTTTCTAAGAGGTATGTCGACA
>WSFP011513487.1:0-12943 GCA_009831015.1 Picea engelmannii | reverse complement strand
TGTCGACATACCTCTTAGAAAAACCTTCTTCCCATCCTGATCTCTGAATCCCATTTCCAAGGTTTGGTAGTTGGTAGTGATTTTTCCCAAGGTAATCATCCACTGAACTCCTAACACCACATCTGTGTACGATAGGTCAACCACATAAAATGTGTCTCTCATGATGTAGTTTCCTAACCTCATCTCTAAGTTTGGAATTCTGTCTAGACACTCCACTGTGTGGCCATCTGCTACCGCAAAATAAAACCCCTCAAACTCCTCTGTCTGAAGTGCCCATATCGACACTAGTGAAGCGTCGATGAAGTTGTGGGTGGCCCCACCATATATCAGGATGATTTCCCATTGCCCCTGAATAATCCCTCTGATACGAAGGGTATCATACCTGTGAACATCGGAAAGGGTCGCTATGAATCCTCCCTTTGCTGGTTTCTTCCTGTTAGCCTCCTCTGGCATTTGTGGGACTACTGGAGGATGGGCTCCTGCCGATGTCAATGGTCTACGGGGAAGCTACTCCTCTGCTGGTGTTGACTCCTCCTCTGAACTAGTGGATCCATTGTCTTGCTCCTCCTCACCATCCACACTGTCTGCTGCTACCTCAATATAATGAATCTCTCCC
Source organism: Picea engelmannii (assembly GCA_009831015.1). NCBI lineage: Eukaryota > Viridiplantae > Streptophyta > Pinopsida > Pinales > Pinaceae > Picea > Picea engelmannii. Next base: position 12,327 of record WSFP011513487.1, on the reverse strand, counting down.
TTGCCCATGCACCTGTGGCCTGGGACCCAAGGATCTCTGCAGCTGAAGAAAACCTTCTTCCTCATAAGCTCTCGCCTAGTCTCCTCATCCAACTTCTCCTTTCCCTTCCATTCTCTATGGAATGGCTTCCTATCTTGATCCCTCTGGGGCACAAATGGTTTGGAGAAAGTTTTATTCTTTGGCACTGAGTCTTCCAGATATCGAGTGTGAAGGATGGCATCCTGCAAAGTGGGAGGCATGTATGCCTTCACCCATCCTTTTAAAGGCTCTGTGAGTCCTTCTATGAATAACATGATTAGCCTGGGTTCTGATATATCTGTCACTGCCATGGCTACCCGCTGAAAATATTTAATGAATGCCTCTGCTATGCCAGTTTGTCTCAACTGGTCTAGATCCCTGAAGTGTATCTCAGGATCCTTCCTGTCAAACCTATCCATGAGCCTATCTGTAAACTCCCTATAGGAGGTTATGCGACTGTGACCCAATGTCACCAGTCCATGATACCACCACTCGTGTGCCTCACCCTCCAAGTGTAAGGTCATGAAACTCATGGCCTTTGTCTCAGTCATCTGGTTGAGCTTGTAATACGTGTCTAGCTTCTGTACCCAAGCTCTGGCGGTGTATTTGGATGATCCGTCGAAAGAAGGGATAGTAAGTTTCCCAACTTTTCGGATGAAATCGAGGTTATGCCCCTGCTGTTGTTGTGGTCCTCCCCTCTGTGGCTCTCTGGGGCGGTTCCTGATTCTAAGTCCATAGTACTCGACTAAGGTCATGTTCTGATGTAAGTCACGACCCAATGCTATGTACTCCCTCCTATACTCTGTAATGTCATCAGCATGAGTGGGTGGCCTCTATGTTATTGGTGGTGGTGATGCTACTGAGGGTGCCCTCTGGAAACTAGGAAATAAGGGTCTGGGAATCCTACTCACAGAGGTGTATGTGTGAGAGGGTGACTGGGGTCTACTGCCTGCTCCCGAGTTCGCTTGTGCTGCATGCAGGACTTGTGTATCTGGGGTGCCCACTCTAGCTAATATATCAACCACTTGTGCCAAGGACTGAGACATGGTCTGTTGACTACCTAACATACCCTTGATAACCTGCATGAAAGCTGCCTCTGGATCTACGGGGGCCTTGCCACTGCCCTCTAGTCGCTCATATCTATCTTCTAGCATCCTCTCTGCCTCGCACTCTGCCCTTTTCTCTACTTCTCTGTGTACCTCTTCCTCTTCCTCTGAGCTAGGAGGGAAAGGGGGAAAATCAGGTCTATGCCTTCTTTCCTGATGCCTATTGTAAGTGACATATTCATTACCTACGTGTTCACGGCCCTATGGGTCTTTTGTTGCACTCATTGTCTTTAGTCACAGGCTAGCAGGACTAAAGCTCTGATACCACTGTAATGTTCCTGACTTGGCTAGTCTAGGAAACACTGCTAATGTGTGTGTAGGATCAAAGGTTTACAACATATAAATGATCATACAAATAATAAATGCGACAAAGGACTGCAAGTTTGTATTATGATATCTTTGTGGATTACAAAAAATGGCCAAATGCAGCCAAATACTGACAATACTCAACTAGATCAACATACAAAGGATCTTAGCCGAAATATAAATAAGCAATTGTGACTGAATAACAACACTCGGCTAGATCAAAAGACAAAAGGATCTTAGCCAGAATACAAATAAGCAACTAAAAGATAATACTCAGAATATGGGAACACTGAAGAATGATGGAAGACCTGGATGATCTTCTCGGTGACTAGGGTGTGTCTTTCAACACCGAAATTAGCCAATTGGTGTCTTCCTCCTAGAATACACTGAACTATCTCTCCTAAGATATGCCTCTTCTCCTCAATGACAAGTCATACTCTGCATAATAATGAATTAGGTCGCTGACCCTTCCTTTATAGTTTTCCAAAACCCTAAATCATGTTGAAACCCTAAATCACTGTTGAAACCCTAATTCACTATTGGCTTCTATTTTTAGCTCATAATGACTTAAAAGCATTGTTAACTCTTGTTAGCTCAATGTCACTTTTCGAATATAACACCTATGACTGGGGTGACCTCTAGTAAAGCATTGTTAACTCTTGTTATCTCAATGTCACTTTCCAAATATAACACCTGTGACTGGGGTGACCTCTAGTAAAGCGTTGTTAACTCTTGTTAGCTCAATGTCACTTTCCGAATATAACACCTGTGACTGTAGTGACCTCTAGTAACCCTGTTTACCCCTCTTTGGCCCTGGCTATAGTCTAATAGGGTGGTCTAGACCATTAAGCCTCCTCTTCTGGAGCTCCTATTTGGAAAGGGACATTACAGCTAGATTCTAGTTTCTAAGTGGTTGGATAAAGTTACCTCTGGAAAATTTCTTCTACCCTGACAACCTCTAGGAATTTATAGAGAGATAACAGTTTGAATGATTGGTCATGCCATTTGGGTTGAAAAATGCACCAAGCACATTTATGATATTGATGAATGAATTATTTTAAAACTTCATAGGAAAATTTCTCATAGTATATCTAGATGACATACTAATCTTCAGTAAGAGAAAAAGAGAACACTTAAGACATATGAAATCAATGATGGAAAAGTTACAGCAAGAGAAATTGTTGATAAATCTAAAGAAAAACTCTTTTATGAATACAAAACTCATATATTTGGGTTTTGTGATTTATTCAAATGAATTGAAGATGGATCCAGAAAAGGTGAGAGAAATCAAAGAATGTCCATCACCAAGCAACATATTTGAGATAAGAAGATTTCATGGGTTAGGAACTTTTTATAGAAATTTTATCAGAAATTTGCGTGGTATATCTGCACCCATGCTGGACACTGTGAAGAAGCACAAGTCTTTTAATTGGACAGAGGAAGCTGAAAAAAGTTTCAAATTGTTGAAGGAGAATATCACAGAACAACCAATTATGGTCTTTCCAGATTTTGGCAAAATATTTCAAGTGAGATATGGTGCAGGTGGATTAGCTGTTGGAGTAATCTTGAGTCAGGATAATAGGCCAGTTGCTTATTTCTATGAGAAATTGATTGACACCAAGAAGAAGTATTCCACATATGACAAAGAATTTTATGTAGTGATTCAATCTCTGAAGAAGTGGAGGCACTATCTAATTCCTAAAGAATTAGTATTGTACAATGATAACCAAGCTTTGCAGTTTATTACTAGGCAAGAAAAGTTGAATTAGAGACATGCTAAATGGGTAGAGTTTATGCAAAAGTTTATTGTTGTTATTAAACATATTTTTGGAACTGCTAACAAAGTTGCAAATGCTTTGAGTGGGAGGAGTTTGATTATACAGGAATTCCAAGTGAAGACCTTAGGGTTTGAACACCTCAAGGAGATTTATAGAGAAGATGCAAATTTTAAGGAAGCTTGTGAGGAATGTAAGAATCCTTTGCTGGGAGACAGAATCCCATGGACTGAATATTTAATCCAGGATGGATTGTTATTCAAGGGAAGCCAATTATGCATACCAAAATGCTCAATGAGAGATAATTTTCTAAAAGAGAAACACAATGGAGGTTTAGCTAGACATTTTGGTCATGATAAGACATTTTCACAACTGAGTAATTTTTATTATTGGCTGAGCATGAGGGAATAAGTGAAAAGTTTTGTAAAAAAATGCATATTTTGTCAGTATGCAAAAGAAATACAACCGAACACTAGTTTGTATCAGCCATTACCAATTCTAGAAAGGTCGTAGGATGCAATTAGTATAGATTTTGTTTTGGGATTTCTTAGAACTCAAAAAGGGAGTGATTCCATATTTGTTGTGGTGGACAGATTTTCAAAAATGGTACATTTCATACCATGCCAGAAAACAAACGATGCTACACACATAGCCAATTTGTTTTTTAGAGAAGTAGTGAGACTACATGGATTACCTAGGAGCATAGTCTCAAACAATGATACCAAATTTGTAGGACACTTTTGGAGGACTTTATGGAAGAGGCTAGGGACAAACTTATACTTTAGTTCTGCATATCACCCTCAGACAGATCGACAGACTAAATTAGTAAACAAGAGTCTGGGAAACTTGTTGTGAAGTTTAGTCACTGGCCAAGGTCATCAATGGGACCATATTTTGGCACTTGCAGAATTTCCATTCAACAATTCAATGAACAGGAGAATAGGAAAAATTCCATTTGAAATTGTGTATGGTATACAACCAAGAGGGATTACGGAGTTGAGAGCTCTGAATCAAGATGAGTTTAGAAGTGATGGAGGAGAGTATTTTCCAAAATAAATGAAGAAATTCCATGACAGAGTGAGAGAACAACTACATAATAGCAGCCTAAAATATAATAGCAGAGTTGATCAAAACAGGAGAGAAGTTCAATTCGAGGTTGGAGGTGAAGTTTTAGCTCATTTGAGAAAAGAGAGGTTTCCAAGGGGAACATATAACAAGTTGAAGATGAAAAAGATAGGACCATGCATGATTCACAGAAAATTCATAGCCAATGCTTATGAAATTGAGTTTCCAGACAATGTTGGGATATCACCGATATTCAATGTTGCATAGCTATATCCTTATAGGATATATGAGGCATGATAATCAAATGATCAGAAAGAAGTTTAGTGGGAAGAAAAATTTCCCACAGCAGAAAAACCTCATATGGAGAAAATCATTGAACAACAATATGGAAAGAAGAATGGGAGAAAGACATATCCTGAGTAATTAGTGAAGTGGAAAGATCATCCAATGGAAGATGGAAGTTCAGTCACAAAACCTGATATTTTGAAGCATGTAAAGACAGTGCAGGAGATCATGGACATGATTCCATGAAAATTTTAACCAGAGGAGTATGATGAAGGAGCATCGCCTTCAAAGTCAAAGACATAGGCATGGAGGAAAGGGAATGACATCTCATCATGACAGAGTTTCACATCAGCAATTAACTCAGAAGTAAATCGAGTTGTTGAGATATTTTTGAAAGCAACATTTTTAAATATTCCATGTTTGTAAATCCATGAAGGACTTCAAGGGGTTGCATATATAGAGTGTTGACTCTTATCTGGAAATAACTGTTAGTTATTGTAAAAGGACAAAGTAGGTAACCTCTAAGAGTTTGATAGGATAGGTTGCAGATAAGATGAGGGAGCTCATGGAGCCAGTCCTTAGATAGTTTTGTTGTTGCATTGTAAAAGAATAATTAGGATATTATGAGATGGAGACAAATATCAATAGAGGAGAGTAGAGTATAATAAAAGACACAGTGGAGAAATGCAAGATTATGTAATTTGTTTCATGAATGAATAGAACATGTAGAATTTTCCCAAATCCTTGAACTGTGTTCATTTGATGTTTGAATGAATGAATTTTATATTCTGTGTATGTCATTTATTTCATTTCATTCATGTATGATTGTTCAAGAAGTTGATCATATGATTTTTTGACGAAACTTGATAAGTTTCAATTGTTTCTCTTCTGAAACTCATATGCAAGGTGTGCATCTCGAACACAAGGAGTGTAACGATTGAGTCTCATATTGACTCAGAGGAGTTTAGAGAGAAAAAATGAAACTTAGACCAGGTGCAAGGAGTGGACAACGTCAAGAAGAAACCAAGAAATGAAAAAACAAAACAGAGGAACATCAAGTGGGCGAGAAGAATTTCTTTTCAAGATATCCTTTGATCTGAGTTATCAAAATATCGAGAATGAAAGAAGTGTGTGGGAACTCAAAATCCTTCAATGATCAAGCTCATAAGGGATAGAAATTTTCATAAGTGTTGAGATATCCAAGAGTTGGACTCGTAGGAAGAGAAAAGGTTTGAAAACTTTGAATACTAATAAATCTTCTAAGTCGGAAGAAATCAGAAGCTCAGAAGGTGGAGCGACAGTGGTCATTGGATCACAGTGCAAGGAATCAACAATCGTCTGATCAGAGTAAGGTGCACATGCCTTAGAACTTCACACACTTAGGAGAGAGAACTCACCAAGGTTTGAGAACTAATATTTCTGAAGCTCGAAGAGCCAGAAACCCAAAGTATAATCTCAACCATTCGATCAGCCAAAGCAAATTTGAATCATCAAATCACCTGAAGTAAATCCAAAGAGTCAAATTTCCAAAGTGAATATGAGCCGTCAGATCAACAGCTTAGGGAAATCCATTTGAGAGTTTATCAGTTGAGATTTTTCATTCGTGAAGTCCGAAGATCTCGAAATCCGAAGTGAATCCCAATCGTTTGATCAACCGAAGTGAATATAGATCATTAGATCCAGAAGGGTACGTGTCGGTGGGTCGTGAGATCTAGAGGAAGGAAAAGGTGAAAGGTTGAAACATCCGAAGCTCAAATAGCCTAAGAATCGAGAGTCGTTGATCTGCAAGGGGACACTTTTCAACATATCATGAGCTCCGAGTAAAGTGTAGTGGGATTTCAGTTGATATCTGATACTTCTAAATCCCGAAGATCTGAAAGGGCCTGCGTTTAGATACAAAAGGTGACCGTTAAGTCTCCAGAGATTCATCTTACTCAAGAATCAGATATCCTTTCACTGGGAGATCGTGTAGCCCTATGGAGGAGTAGGGGGGCTTCATCCTCATCCCCATGTCATTTGTATATCAAAGTTTCTTTAAAACATTGTCTATTTGTTTTGAGAAACACATAGTCCAAAAAAGCATAAAAGTGATGCTCATATTTCCATGATGTGGTATCTAAGACAGGAAAATAGAAAACATATGCAATAAGACTCCCACACTTTCAAACAATTTCAATTTTCCTTCTTACAAGTCTAGAAACAACTAATTAGATTAACTGGGATTTATTATTCATGATTACCAAAAGAGAATAAACATGCTATATGTGTGAACCTGAGGTTGAATTGGGAGCGGGGCATGTCGTTTGTAAGCATATAGGATATCCAAATACACCACCTATCCAACTTGATGAATTTTTGGTTTTCCATTTCATCTCTATTACATTCATTATTTATTTATGTTGTTATTGGCCATATATAAATAACTCCTCATTCAGATAGTCCAAAGAAACTAAATTCATTTTCATCGTCAATTTGTTTTGCTTATTTATTTTGTTATTATCCATAAATAAATAACTAATCATTCTACTAATCTAATAGAACTAAATTCATTTTTAGTATCAATTCACTTTGTTAATTCTCACTAGAGTTTTTTATGTTTATTCACTCGCTGGTGTGTATTATAATCATGTGTACAAAAATATTTTTAAATGATAAAAATATAATCATACATTATGTGTACGGTTGAGTGAGTTTAAAATAATACACTGCATTGATATGTATATATTTTAATTAATAATTTTTTTAATAAATTTTCAATTAATCATCTCAAACTCAAATTTTTTTATTAAAAATATAGAGTTTTATATTTTTGTTATTATGGTTTAATATAATGATTGCATTAATGTGTTAATTAATAGATTACACCTCTATTATTTGTAACAATGTAAATCATCCATATATTAATTAATTAGCAATGCAACATTTTACAACATTTTACATTGCAACAAAATAAGAAACCCATTTTATTATATATGAATAAGTGACCCATTGTCATATAAAATGGGACAATTTAAAGGTACACAATACTCAAAATGCATCCAAAATGTAATTGTTACACTCATTGGTAACATGTCTTCGTGCAATTGGGACAATATGTCTAGTACATTAAACAAAATCCTTGATTTTTATAGACAAGTATTCCAAAACATACAACTTGTAACATTCAATAATATTTATTGTCACTCAATGTCGTTTGCCCTATTGTCATCGCTCAAGTTGCATCTATTTCTAATTCATTCATCACTTGTAATCGATATTTTTCTCTTGTTATTTGACCTAGAATTGTTTCTTGATCGGCTTATTTTTTATGTTCCACCTCTTCATGTTTCATCTACAAACATAGAACTAAAGTGTAATAAGTATATCTATATTTATATGCATAGTAGAATATACACAATTATGTAAATCTAAAATAGTACCATAGCAATGACTTTTTCATAAACATTACACATTCTTTCAAAGCCATGTTGCTTGTCGTCTCTCAAAATATCTTATATTGGATGCAGTCCATAATTGTTTTGTAATGTCTCCTACTACTACCAAATTTGTTTCTTAAATCTTCTTTAATAATTGTATTGATACACTTCAGATATGAAAGATTAAATATTCATTGTATAAGATTATTGAATTTACTTGTATAATTGTCATGGTGATGCCATGACAGAATAAGGATTCAAAGGCATCCATAACCTTATATCATTTCTATCATCACTTAAAAACAAGGTTATTTTTATTTTAAACTCCACGGTATTGTTGATAGGAACATCGAAACCCATGCACTATTGTTGTACAACGTGCACTGCAAAATTGTTTTGTTAATATAAAACCGACAGTGATAGGGTTTGTGATCCAATGAAATGGGTGACCCCATCACAACATATACCAAATTCCCCATGTATAAGTAAATAAACTGAATAAAAATATATTTCTTAAAAAAAATCTATTTGTGAAAAATAGAGAGGAAAACCAAGAGAGAAAAGAGAAAAACTAGGGCTTCTAGTACCAAATGTAACTATAAAACCCTTCTAGATTCTTTTGATAATGCACTGATATTTATTTGAGTAATATAGGGGAAGGATTGAGATCACGAATAGATTAAAATCATGTACATCATATTTCTCATTTGCAAATTTCCATGTCAATTCGGCTCTTCAAAAAAATCTACCCACTCCAAAGACTTTTCCCATAAATATCTCTTGCACAAATATCTGCACTAAATTTTGGCAAAAGAATGATATAATGATTAGGTTTTTCATTTATAAACACATACATTTTGAAAATATTCTTCCCATAAATCTCTCTTGCACAAATATCCCCACTAAATTTTGGCAAAGAATGATATAATGATTATGTTTTTCATTTATAAACACATAAATTTTGAAAATAAGAAATTCCTGCTCTTTTTTTCATTGTATATTTCGGTGCATTGATGATAAACACATGCTACTTTTTTTAACTTACTTTTTTGGTTTGGTAATTTCTTTTTCATTTTACCCTTTAGTGGTGCACCCAACAGTAAGATGCACTGACGTGTTCTTTTTACTGGAACGCGCTAGGGGTTTCTAAGCCCACTCTAGAAGGTTTATGGTTTTTAAATTATTGTTTCCATTTAATAATCATTTGTTCTAACCTATTTTGGTGCATTCCTTATACCCACAATGATGCTCTTTGTTATTTTGGAGCAATACAATTCATTTTAATTTTTATAAAATAAAAGATGATATTTTAGTATTTTATATTAACAACGTTGATCGGTTCCCTTTATTTGTTTAAAAAAGAGGCATTATGTTTTATAAGAGCACCAATGTGGTCAGTCGACCTAGGTGCACTTGTCATAAAACCTCTGTAAAAACCTTCTAAACACCTCCACTGAAAACATATAAGAGATAAATATTTTGGAGGGGTTCCATAAAAACCTTTGCTATAAGGTGTTCTCCTTGTATTGACAATATGAAACTTATATCTAGATATATCCTTAAACAATTTGTTTTATCTCAATTCATAATATGTATGATTATCTAAATGTAGATGACCCAGCTAGTCCAAAGGTACTCGTATATGCACCAAATTGTTTGGACAATACAACACTTAAACAAAATGCCCTCTTTAAGTGTCAGGAAGCTAAAGATTCGTATAATAAATAATTACCTTTAAAAAGAGCATTGTAATTTGCAAACTAGCATCCCAAAAAATTAAATATTATTTTCTCAAAATCCATTAACAAACAAGTGTGTTTGTTTCAAATAATTCTCCCAGTAGGAACATTGTTACAAGAAACATATGGAAGACATTATGGTGACAATGATACAAGAATGCGGATCTAGTTTCAACGGACAACTAAATATTTTGTGGCTTAATCTCAATGAAATATATTACTGAGAGGCTCGCAAAATGGCTAAAGATTCAAAGAACATGTCACAATACTTTACCATAATGTTATATATTCTTTCTCTTTATTTGTAATTTAAAAAAAAACAAAATTAAATTAAATATTGCAATCTCTTTGTCTATCATTATTTAGAAAAACTAAATGAACAATGTGTTTCGTGAAGTTTAAGTTCTATAATCAATCGGGTAAGTGTATTTTTTGTCAAGTTTGGGAATTGATTGAAATGGTCATCCATGATGAGGTCGTGCATGTAAGTGGGATGCTAAATCTTGACTTTCTACCGCATCAATAATTTTGTTCCATATTACGTAGTTAATACACATCCTAATTTTCTTTGGGGATGTGTTTCTACAAGCAATTATGGCCATGAGAGTTCCATTTGAAACCAAAATTATTTACTTAGATACATCACAATAAATTGGATGCATTAAAGGGATAGTTGAATCATTACAAGCATAACCAACCAATAAGATTTGTGAAAATTGTTTAATAAAAATCAACTATGCATGCAAGATATACATAGACAAGAGGCATTACATTTTTGTTCCATACGTTTGACATGTTCATAAAAAATTTGTCTCAAGATCATGTTTCATGAGAAAATATAACCTCCACACCCATACATTAAATATGATGATTTGAAAATAAAAACTCTAAAATAATTTTGAGAAAACTAAAAACCACTCTTGAGAAACCAAAGAACTAAAAAAAAGGAGAAAGGTGAAAAACTTTAAATGCAATAAAGGAAAATTAATGAATAAGAATTAAAGACCATGAAAAGACTTCCAAATATCATTTGTATTATGCTCGACACATTTTTATTGTGAATATAATTGATGATACATTTCATATCAAAATAAGGCAATTCATATATGAAAATGAATTATTAAAACTTCACACATCATACACATAAGTACATTCTTCAATTGTGGCCATCAATGCCTTCAATTGTCCAAACTTAGTGGTTCAAACAAGGTACCTAGACAAGTTGGAGCATTAAACACACACACACACACACACACACACACACACACACATATATATATATATATGAAAACTAAAAAATAGGTTGAGGTAAGAGTTTCTACTATATTAGTTATTTTTGGTAAGGAGGAGGTAGTAGAGAAATTCTAGATATTTTGGGACACAACACTGGTAGTTTCATGGATAGAGGGTTCAATTAAATTTTTAAACTTGTATAAACATGGAGTTGTACATAGAATTATTGAGGTGTAAGACAATTGCAAGTTTGATTAGTGACTCAATAGTGCAATAAGAACTAGCAGGCACCTTGTAAAAGGATAAATAGTCAAAATAGTGTTGTAAGTATATTTGATATGTAATTTTCATTCTATGTGGGATAAAAATAATTCTCGAGTTGAAAACCATACCTCACTCGAGATACGTTTTCTTACGAGATATTTTCCAAATAGGTGACTATTATTTAGTCTCCATCATACATCCTCATTGTAAGTTTTAAACCTATGAAGTAAATCAATGCATATAGATTCTTAAGAAAAATAGAATTTAATCAATGGCTCATTCACATAGTACACAAAGATTTATACCGGAAACCCTCAACCGGGAAAACCTTTATTATATTCATTATATCAAATTTCACCATTCACTATACAATATATATACAATGTTTTTAGGTATTCCATAGATACCAAAACCCTAATCCCTTAATCCAGGATTAATTTACAAAACCGCTAAAAATAGAAAAATTCGCTAAAAATAGAAAAAACCACCCAAAAGAAAATTTTGGGGCACTGTCGCGAACACTGCGCGTAACCACGGGGGGCATACCTGCCCCCCCTAGGACCCCCTAGGAAAATTCCCAATGCAGATGGCACAAACAGAGCACTAGTATGAGGGATTGTCAGACACAGTTGCCATATCTTACGCACCCACTCACACACATGCAAAGAATATAACACATACCCAACATTCTCCCACTTGTTGTTTTCTTTGAATCCAAGGGTCCAGGGGATTATATTGTCAACAATCCAAGGCAACAATGCCCATTTTTACTCTACACTAGGAGAACTTTTCTGTGCTCATAAACTTTGTCAATGAATCTACAACATTCTTCAAAGTGTCAACCTTTTCCAGCAATACCTTCTTTTCCTCAACCATGTCTCTCACAAAGTGATAATGAACATCAATATGCTTTGTTTTTGAATGATAAGTTGGGTTCTTTTCTAGGAAGATTGCACTCTGACTGTCACAATCTAATCTCACTGCTTGTTGTACCAACCCAATACCTGAACACAATCTTTGTAACCATACTGTTTTCTTTCTTGCATGAGTGGCTGCCATGTATTCAGCTTCTTTAGTTGAGAGTTCCACTACAGCCTGTCTTTTTCTCATCCAACTAATT
>WSFP011513482.1:0-12943 GCA_009831015.1 Picea engelmannii | reverse complement strand
AAATGTCAAAAACATGTTTCCGACATGTTTTTAGACTTCCCTATTTTTTAGGAAACTCAATTAAATCACCCTTTTTGTCTTTTTTCGAGAGAAATACATTTTTGAGTGATTAAAATCACTTTTTTGCCTAGACAGAAGGGGAACAGGGGTCTAATGGGTGCTCTGGCTTAGAAAACGTGCACAAACATGGCATCTGACAATGACTGATGCCGTATTTTTATAATTTATTGACTTTACATTAAAAAATTACTGTTTTGCGGGAAATTTATTACCTGACTAAAACATTAAAAAAAAACCTATCAGGACCTAGCGCAATTTCAATATGACTCAATAGACATGACCTAGCATGAACTCATATACATTTAGACACTAGACATTGGTTATACCATGCCAAGGTTTAACCACCAACACTTACTCCAGCTTTGGAGTCGGTTTTGAGTGAAAAAACTTAGAAATTATTAATCGCCCACTAAGATAGGCAAAAAATAATTAACAAGTGAAAAAAAAACACTCTAGAGTACATATTCGTGCCTAGGTCTTAGGTAGCCATTAGTCTTTTACAACTTTCATGCTCAAGTCATTTATTACAATGCCCTGTAGGGATGGAAATGCGGAAAAAGGTGGTCTTAAAAGACCTGCTGAATCTATGAACTCTGACTTCTAAGCATCTCGCTGCTCAGTCCCTCGTGGCTCATCGTCAAATCCAGCTAGTACAACTCTATGGATAACAAGTCAAAACTAGAGAATCTCCACCTTACTGGTGTCCTCACAGTTGTGGCCATATTGCCAATCTCTAATAGAAACAAGCACAATTGCTACCCTACTAACTTGAGATGAAAATAAAACCAAAGATGGAGATGTCAAAGATGCACTCAACATAGTGTTCGTCGAAAAGAACCTACCAAAGAACTTGATATGCTTACCAACTTTGAGCAGAGTTCTTGGCGAAAGAGAAGTCTTTTTCTAGGAAAAGATATTAAAGTTTGTTGAAGCTCGAAGCTAGACCTTGTGAGGGGATTGAAACTGAAAGATCTTCTTGTGTAAGTCGCCTATGGAGTCGTAAGTCCCTTGTGTAAGTCCCCTATGTAAGTCTTCTTGTGCATGTCCTCGTACCAATCTGAGGCATCGTCTTCTAAGGAGAGGACAAAAAGTTTAATTTTCACGTCTTCGTGGTCATGTGCTGCACACCACTTATTAATACATCTCATGAATGACTTAACATGCATTTTTGCAGAAATAGCATTGTTGCCTTGGAAGCTAGGTAATTTTTCTATGGCTTTTTCTGGAATAGCATGAGGGTAGTTGTTTATTGCAGCAAAATCACAAGGATCATAAATTGCCATTTCTGAAATAAAACTATCACTAACAAAAAGCAAGTGGATATCAGAAATGGACCCAGAACCTAAATGACTAAGGATTCTATGAGAAGATTCTTTGGCTAACCTCCTATAAACTTGTTCAGGTTCAGGAATGAAGTCAACTAAGCCTTCTGAATTCCTTCTTATAGAATACTTAGTCAAATTAGAAATTAGTGGAGTCGCCAGATGATTGAGTGTAGATCTGATAAACTACAACTGAGCAAAACTAAGGTGCTCGGGGGTGGCTTCGGCCTATGGTTGGGTGACAATAGTGATATTGTCTATGGTTAAACGAGCACATCCATCATATTTTGACACCGACTGGGTGTGCCGTAGGTCCAAAAAGAGGATAGAATCCCCCTTGACTTAACGCACTCCACCCAGATGCAAAGGTCTTAGATGAATAACACAGTAACAAGATTTCCCTAGTTAAACTAGCATGCGTTGCTCAAATCCGTTTCTGGGTCTCCAAAGACACTTGAGCGTAGCAGTGGGATTGTATACACAGTTGAACAACTTGAGTTTATTCCAATATTTGCAATAAATAAACTAAACTAACAACTAGTAATCTACGAAAGCAAAACTAAAGCTTTGTGATTGATTTTATGACTTCAATCTAGTGATGTGAATTGATTTTATCTTTTTTATGCACAATTAAAACTAAAAGTTAAGCAAATAACACGGGAAACAACCCCAAAGCAAAAAAAAAGAAAACACCTGTTTCCCCCCAGGGGCAGGGGAAATGAAGAAAACCAAGCTTTGTGGCTTGCAAACTTTATTAAGCCTCCTACACTATTTTTTTTTTTGGGCCTTGAATCCTTATAGAGACGGATCGATAATCAAACTAAGTACAAAAGAGACTCCTTGAGTCTTGTTTTTCAAAGGGAGGATCTTGGAGTGAAAAAACTTTGATCTTGGATCCTGAAGATGTCAAACTCTTCCTTGTATCGAGACGGACCTGCTAAAAACCACCAAGGAAAAGTTATTAGGATGAGCAGAAAATGACATGCAAACAAGAATTAAAAGTAGGAATTTTGTAAGTCTTTTTCGTAAGAAAACTACGGACGAAAAAAAAGGAAATTTTTGGGACGTTTTGGAGACTTGAAGAGACCTCTTTTGAGTATTTCTGTTCGCTGTCCTAAAACAGAAAGTTAGAATACTCAAATGACTAGATCTTTAAAGAAAAACAAACATCAACTTTTACTTAGAAATTTTGCAAGAAAATTCAGAAAATTGCTTAATAAAAACTAGATCTAGGCTTAGAATTAACAATAAATTCAGAAATAGATCTAGATCTTGCATGCAAACACTAGAAAGAGGATGATGACTTAAAATTGAATCTAGTTATACATGCAATTCAAGAAAGAGAGAAGGAGGAAGACAATTTTTGATTTTGTGGAGCCTTTGCTTGAGCCTCAAGAACCCTTGGGCAATGGAATCTTTCTTTGTTGTGAAGAAGAGGGAGGAAGTTTTCTGAAGTGCTTCAATAGAAAACAAGGGAGCAAGCAAGCTTCTTTGATTCTCCAAAAGGTTGGTCTTGCACGCTCCAAGCTTCTGACAAGTACCTGCAAATAAAGGTGTTTCCTACAAGAGAGACTTTGTTCCACGGTAATTTAAACAAAAACCCAACATGAGAATATAAGCATCAAATGCATCAAACAAATATATAGCCTAACAAACAAGTAGAACCATATATTCTAATTGGATAACAATATCCTTACCATAGCCACCATGCAAATACAAGAAAGAAACTTGAAATGATATTACCTCATAAGCTAACAATCCATCAACACATGTGAGTCCAAACACTAATATTGACCTCCAAAGTCTTTTGATTCAATATAGAAAAGATTACTACAATGAATAGCAAGGACGCCCAAACTCCAACTAACTAGAAGGAGAGGGGTCACCTTTTATTTATTACATTCCGGGTGATAATCCCAAGAGAGGATGTGCTAGTGCATGAGGGAGTGCGCATAGAGTGAAGGGGAGATGAAGTGAGGTGGAGTGGAGTGGAGTGGAGTGATGTGAGGTGGAGTGTTGTGGAACTAGTGTGAGGTGGAGTGTGAGTGTAGTGTGAGGTCGAGTGCTAGCATAGGGATGTGCGCCCTTCCTCCTAAATGCGCCACCTCTCACAAGTGGGTCAAATTCCATCTTTGGGATCTCCTCCCATGTCCATGTCACTCAACAAGTCGCCTTCCTCTCCAGTGAACTCGCCCAAGCTCTGAGTTGACTGAGAATCAAGGAAAAACATGTCCCCAACATGTTTCCTAATTTTTAGCATTTTTCCTAAAATTTAGGGAATTTAATTGAATGACCATTTTCTGTCTTTTTTCGAGATAAATACATTTTTTAGTGATAAAAATCACTTTTTTCCTAGATAGAAGGGGAATAGGGGTGTAAATGGTGCTCTGGCTTAGAAAACGAGCACAAACATGGCATCTGACAATGATTGATGCCATATTTTTACAATTTATTGACTTTACATTAAAAAATTTCCGTTTTGGGGGAAATTTATTATTTCACTAAAACATTAAAAAAAACCTTTCGAGACCTAGCGCAATTTCCATATGACTCAATAGACATGACCTAGCATGAACTCATATACATTTAGGCACTAGACATTGGTTATACCATGCTAAGGCGTAACCACCAACACATACTCCAGCTTTGGAGTCAGTCCTGAGTGAAAAAACTTAGAAATTATTAATCGCCCACTAAGGCATCAAAAAATAATTAACAAGTGAAAAAAACACTCTAGAGTACATGCTCGTACCGAGGTCTTAGGTGGCCAATAGTCTTTTACAACTTTTATGCTCAAGTCATTTATTACAATGCCCCAGAGGGATGGAAATGCAGAAAAAGTGGTCTTTAAAAAGACCTGCTGAATCTGTGAATTCTGACTTCTGAGCATCTGTCTGCTCAGTCTCTGGTGACTCATTTTCAAATCCAGCAGGTGCAACTTGGTGGATAACATTGGCTCCATACGGGGACGTGTGGTTGATCTTTATATCTGAAGGAGATCATGCAAGAATCCATAATCAAATGACCTGCATTATCGACGCCTCGTCAACAACATATCCATATAAATCCAATAATAAACATGAATTGCAATCATAATATACAAGTAAATATGATACAACAAAGCATTAAATATACATGTAAATATGGTACAAAAAGCAGTAAATAAATAATGTACAGAAAATCAAAAGCATAATGTACAAAGGAGAAGGGTTAGAGAATATGATACAGAGGATGCCCCCATGCGCATCAGATGACCTCGCTGAAGAACAACTTGAGAAGCTGATTGTTGACTGGGAGTGCCACCATCTCACCATATAATCTGCTGAGAAGAAAAGAGTTCTTGCCGTCTGTACCCTGTATGATGTATGGACCTGTCCATAAACTGTGAAACTTTCCATGATTCCCTGGCTTTTCCCTTCTTTTATCCCAAAGAAGGACTGTGTCCCCTTCTTGAAAAATCTCTGCCATGAAGACTTCTCAAAAGTCTTCTTTACCTTTTCCCGATTCTTTATACTCCGATGCAATGCTTTCCTTCTGCTCTCATCCAACTCAACCAACTCATCAATCCTGCTCTCTTGGAAATCATCATCCAGACTATACCTCTGAAAAAACTGATACACTGGAAGCTTCAAATGAGCCGGTAAAGTAGCATCAAGCTCGTAGACAAGCTCAAAATGACTCTTTCCTGTAGAACTCTTTTTGGTGATTCTATCTGCCCATAATGCAAACTTAATCTTGTTCTCCCATGACCTCTTATTACCCCCCATTATTTTCTTTAGAATATTCATTAAGTTCTTATTGTTGGATTCAGCAAGACCATTACCTTGGGGATAATAATTTGAAGAGTGGGACAACATAATGCTATACTTAAAACAAAATGAAGACAATTCTGTTGAGCTGAGGGCCTTGGCATTATCGGTTGTAATCTTGGCGGGCACACAGAACCGAGTGATTATCTTATCTTAAAGAAAATCCATGACCACCTTGTCGGTTGCTGACTTAGTAGGTATTGCTTCTACCCACTTAGTAAAATAATCAATCGCTATAATTATCCAAGTGTAACCATTACTTGAATTATCCTTAAACTAACCTATGAAATCAAGCCCCCACTGCTGAAAAGGGTCTTCGACGATTATTGGCTGAAGAGGCAAGGCTGCTAGCTTCTGCTTCCTGTGAACAACTGACACTGCTGAAAACCCCTGACCATTTTATGAACATCTGAGAAAATGGTCGGCCAATAGTAACCTGCTCTGAGGATTTTGTGGGTGGTAGTTTTAGCCGAGAAATGCTCACCACAAAATCCTGAATCGAAGTCAACCAAAAGTCTCTTGGACTCTAGCTCATCAACACACCTAAGTATCACCCCATCGGGGTTCCTCCACCCCAATCCATCTTGGATGATACAATACTTAGCTGCTTTCAACCTCAAAGCCCTTCTCTTATGACCAATCAAATGACTTGGGCATGTGAGGTTTGAAAGAAAGAAGATGATATCTGCATACCATTGGTGTTGTTCTAATTTTTGAAGTTCAGATGACAAGGCTAGCCTAGATTGACTGTTTTGACAAACTAGGTCCAACACTTGTTCATTTCCTTCAGTGAGCATTTGGGCAAACCCTTTACCTTTGATCAACTTAGTGGGTTTGATCTCTAAGTCATATTCTTGAATCTTGGAGACCCACTTTCCTCTAATTCCCAAGCAATCCTGTTGCCCAAGGATATCTTTTACTGCTGAGTGAGGGACATACCCCACAACTTTTGAGTATCCTATAAAGACTTGGAAATGCTTGAGAGATTTAACTAAGGCATAAGCTTGCTTTTCCATACTAGTATAGTTAAGCTCAGAATTTTGTAATGCCTTACTCATAAAAGAAATGGGTTGCTCCTGACCCTCTTCATTTTTCTGGAGCAAGACCCCTGCAATAGTGTCTTCCGAAGCGAAGGAAATGATTTGAAAATCTTTTGAATAATTTTGACTAATTAGCACATGAGACTTGCCAATTGTGTCCTTAATACTTTTGAAGGCCTTCCTTCCTTCATCTGTCCATTCAAATTTAACATTTTTTTTCAATAATTTGAGGAGTGGTTTCATCACCTCAGCCAAGTTTAGGATGAACCGTTTGACAAAATTTACCTGTCCAAGAAAAGACCGAAGGGCTTTCTTGGTTGGGGGTAAAGGAACTATTTTTAATGCTTCGACCCTTTCAGGATCCATCTTTACCCCGTCTTTGGCTATAATGTGACCTAGCAACTTGCCTTCGTCCACACCCAAAATAGACTTACTTCCGACACCTTTCAAAAACCTGCCTAAGATGACTTATGTGATTTGATCCTTTTTTTTGAAAAAAGTGTCAAGTCATCTTGGTAGATTTGAATGATTTTGCCCATTAACTCATGGAGGGAAAAATCCATGGCTCTCTGAAAAGTGGCACCTGCGTTTAGTAAGTCAAAAGGCATCATGATGTATTCAAAAGTGTCCCAAGGTGTGGTGAAGGTAGTTTTATTGGATTATCTAAGGCAACTATTCCTCCGGGAACTGGATTTTTTATTGGATTATCTTCATCAACATATCCTTTCCCCTCCTGTCAACCAAGCTGTTTTGATCTCTAGGGATAGGAATGAGATCTATAGCATCAAAGAACTCTATGGTATGCCAAATATCATTTCTATATCTTCTTAACCTATCACTTTTGCATGCATATTTAATTTTTACTTGGAGAATTACTAAGTCTGAATCACCCTTTATATTTGTAATGTCCCCATTTTGGGACATTATAACATTACAACATTTCAGAGTGTTATGCCTACCCGAGTAGCCAAATAGGGGTGACAGAGAGTTCGGGAGATATTGAGCGGTTTATTTGGGCCCGACTTGTATCGTTCGTCATCAGGATCCATTCCGCACAACTGGGCTTTGGTTCCGTTGCATTCCGACGATTTTCGTAATTTTGAGTTATTATGGGTCATATCTTGATTAAATTCACTAAGATGGTCATAATGGGCATAATACTTAGAGAAACCTCTTAGTGTAATGACTCATCGGAATCGGGAGGAAGAGCATTACAGGATAAGATGATGAGAAGTGACTTTTAGTGGTCGGAGAAGCCATCAGGATGGATAAATCACTTTTTAGAGGTTAAATGATTAATTAATTAATTAATTAAATGATTTAATCAAGGAATACTAAAATAAAGTAAAAGTCACTTGGAGGGAAAAGGTCAACAACGAATTAGGGTTTCAGGAAGCTATAAAGGAAGGGTAAAGCAACCTAATTCATTATGCATTGTTATGATTTGATGTTGAGAGTTCCCAGAGGAGGAAGAGAGTCGACCTTCCTATTTTGTGGATTTCTGGAGGAAACCACCACCATTGATCGGTTTCGGTGTTGAGAGACACACCCTAGCCCATCGGAGATACCATCCAGGTATTTCACAGAGCTATTCAGGAGTATCCAGTACAATGTGCGCAACTTAGCCAGTGAGGGCGCAAGTCAGATTGAGGGTTTGTGGAGCTGCACGAGGTTTGAGCTCAGATTGCAGTTTCCTTCCGACCCAGTGGAGATCCAGCCAGGGCGCTTCTATTGAGCCATTTATCATCAGATTCTGATAGTGGAATCTTACAGAGCGCATTATTCAGCCATTTAGGGCGCAACTCTTCCGACAGTACATTTGGGGTTGTAGACGGAGCATTAGGACAGATCCGAGGAAACCCTTCCGACCCAGTTCTGCATTTGGCGAGACGATCGTTTTGAGCCCTATAGCAGTTGATTCCATCGGTGGAATCATTTGGGGTGCATCCAGTGTCCCAGGAGGTGCGCAACCCCCCCAGGGGTCTAGATCCAGTACCTCAAATGCCAGATCTGATATCCGACACTCATCCATTCCAGTCTAGAGGCCAGGGCGCTTCTATTGGAGGAGTTTCCGGTGCATTCCGACGGTCTATCCTTCCGGAAGAGTTTTCCAGCGAGTAGCGGTTACCGTATTTCTCCGGAGTCACATATTTCTGTCGATCTATTCGTGCATGCATTAGATCTGCATTCATCTTCTGATCACAGGTATTTTTATGCTATTTTCTTGTATTCCAGTGACGATCCATGAGATCTAGATGACGATTATACTCTATATTTCTAGTATGTTATTGTATTTCCATGCTTGAGTCGCATAATACATGTTATTGGGTAGTTGATGTCCTTTACTTCTGCATGCATCCTTTATATACTGTTTAAACCATAAATACGCAACATGCACATTCAATAACCAACATGCACCTGAAATAACCAACATGCACATGCAATAACCATAAAGATCTCAAACACACAATTGAAACGCATCCAGAAACCCCCAGTGTATCAGATCTGCAAGACAAAACATTGGATCAGTAGCAAATATCTGGATCTGCGGGATCAGGGATATTTCAATATTTAGAATCTTGATACCCATATCCTTAGCAATTTCCAAGCCAAGCAAAAGTGCCTCATACTCGGCCACATTGTTTGTTGCATCAAACTCAAGTTTGAATGCAAAGTTATAAGTTTTCCCAGTTGGAGATTTTAAAACAATCCCTGTCCCTTTGCCTGATCTTCAGTGGGCTCCATCAAAATTCATCTTCCAAGCTTTATTACTTGCTTTTTCATCCTTGCATCTTTCTTCAGCTGGTGCTAGGAAGTTAGAACATATGGAAAAGTTACCCATGTCAGACACTTGGCATAAAAACACATTGAAAGGATCTTTAGGATCTTCAATATGATATTTTCTTTCCGTTTCTCTAAAGAGTCTGAAATTCTAAGTTGATGGAGGAGGGTATGGAATAGTTGCAAAAGTTAAATCCATATTTAAGCAACCCCCCATGTGAGCTCCCCATTTTCTTGATAGAATCATCCCCCATGCATCCAGCACATCAATAACAAGAACATCAGGGCAAAAAGCTAGCTTGACTGGCTATGATTATTCCACGAGTCTCGATTTCTCTAGAATCCATGGCACACACATTTTGATAAGGCCTTGTAATTTTAAGGCCCAACCTTTGCATAATTCCCTTGGTGATGATGTTTGACGAAGCACCCGAATCATACATACAGTTATGCAACCATTGCTAATTTATTTCTAAAGACACAAAGAAGGGAGGATTTTCTTCCTTGGTCCTATCTTTGCTAGTCAAAAGCACTGGAGGATCTTCATGATGTTCCTTAACTTTTTCTTGATCTTTTGGAAGCACTTTATGACTTGGAACATTTATTGCTTGAAGAAGTTTCTCTTTCTGTGAAGGTATTTCAAGAGATTTGACACTAGAACCAAGGCCTTTTCATTTGAAATCCAACTACCTAAATCAACAGTCAGATTAATAATTGGAGTGTTTGTAGGAGTAGTTACCTTAGGAAAGTTAGTTTGAGACTTGTTTCTTCCTTCTTTCTCCTTCTTTTGGTACACTATCCCTTTGTGCCTTGCCATTTCCGAAATCTGCTCATTTGTGGGCTTGTGACCATATAACTTAGTGACATTGTCATATTCTTCAATCACTTCATTAGCTTGCTCACTTCTTTCTTGTATTTGGACCCAATAGTCCATGGTTAATGGGTGAGCTTCACCAAAGTTGTTAATGTGATTGGAGTTTCTAGATTTCCCCACAAAATTGTTTGTTGAAGGAAGAACCTGTCCATTTATCTGGCAAAAAACTGGGCAGGTAGATTCTTCCTGAAAATCTTCACAAGCTCTACAAAAGGTGGTATTTCTTCATTTACCACATTATTTGACTCTAGCTGATTAGGAGGCCTTTGGTCTTGAGGAGGACCTTTCTTTGCCACCTATCATTATTTGGTCTGGGTTGGAATCTATGATTTTGAGATCTTTCCATAACTATCATCCTATTCTGTAAAGCACTAAGTTGAGTAGCATGGGTTGCTTCCATTCTTTTGACCATCTCAGTAACGACTTTTAAAGGGTAGAAATATGGGTCTTTATTGTCAGGAGCTGCAGCCTTGTCCTTCGTCTTTGTTTGCCTAGAAGAACTACCCCGACTGAAACCTGGAAGATTGGACTTTCCTGAAGCTTGCATATTTTTATCAATCTTTACTGCTATATCCTGAGCTGCCTTAAGGTTGGGGGGTTCCTTATCTCTAAGTTGGTATCTCATTTCCCCACCAAAAGCCTCAATGTAGTAGATCAAAATAGCATCATTTGGAGGCTTGATATTTGTATGCATGCTTGAGACTAGTTCATTGAATTTTTTGTTAAACTCATCTATAGTCTCGTTTTCATTCTTCTTTATTGTGTTGAGCGCTGCCAATAGGTGACGATGATCTCTCTTTTCCCCCATTTTTCGGTGAAGGCATCTAACAGATCTTTAAGCGCCTTGAATGAGTTGTTGGGCATGTCCTCGTACCAATCTGAGGCAACATCTTCTAAGGAGAGGACAAAAAGTTTCATTTTCACACCTTCGTGGTCATGTGCTGCACACCACTTACTAATACATCTCATGAATGACTTAACATGCATTTTTGCAGAAATAGCATTGTTGCCTTTGAAACTAGGTAATTTTTCTATGACATTTTCTGGAATAGCATGAGGGTAGTTATTTATTGCAGCAAAATCACAAGGATCATAAATTGCCATTTCTGAATTAAAACTATCACTAACAAAAAGCAAGTGGATATCATAAATGGACTCAGAACCTAAATGACTAAGGATTCTACGAGAAGATGCTTTGGCTAACCTCCTTCTATAAACCTGTTCAGGTTCAGGAATGAAGTCAACTAAGCCTTCTGAATTCCTTCTTGTAGAATACTTAGTCAAATTAGAAATTAGTGGAGTCGCCAGATGATTGAGTCTAGATCTGATAAAAAACGAAGTAAAACAAAAAGGAAAGCAAGGTCGAATTCCGGGAACAGAAAGATTTATTCCCGGCAACGACGCCAAAAATGTTGCCGCCTTATATACGCTTGGGCTATCGTGGAAGAAATCTTCAATCCACTTGGTGTGTCCTTAGGGGCAAGTCTCGAGTCAAGGTGCTGTCACCTGATCCTCAACTCCTCCGTCTCGGCCAACTACTAGCGAAGCCAAGGGGGGTAGTCCCTATGAAAAAGAATCTAAGGCTTTTTACTTTATGAAGTTGAAAAACAAATTTATTTTAGGAGTTTACTTGAAATCACTAGATTTAATATAGAAGCATAATTTACTCAAAGGATACAACCTGTGAAAAACTCACAAATGTTAATCATTCACCACATTCTTCAAAGGGAAATAACTTTAAACCAATTGAAGTAAAGATAAGCTGACAAAATTAAATGAAAAGTAGACCAGTGCCAGATAAATGTAAAATGTGATGTGATGAAAATGCCGCGTTAATTTTATCTTGAGAATTTTATTAAGGGATTTGGGAGTTTTAACAAGTCTTTGAATCCGTGAAGTGGGGATTGAAGTCGGGGTCCCCACTCTTTGTGTGAAAAAGTGAATTTGGCCTCCTTGCTTGTTATTCGGCAATCTTATAGACGTGCTGACTGGGTGTGCCGTAGGTTCAAAAAGAGGATAGAATCCCCTTTGACTTAACACACTCCACCCATATGCATAGATCTTAGATGAATAACACAGTAAGAAGATTTCCCTAGTTAAACTAGCATGCGTTGCTCAAATCCGTTTCTGGGTCTCCAAAGCCACTTGAGCGTAGCAGTGGGATTGCATACATGGTTGAGCAACTTGGGGTTATTCCAATATTTGCAATAAATAAACTAAGCTAGCAACTAGTATCCTACGAAATCAAAACTAAAGCTTTGTGATTGATTTTATGACTTCAATTTAGTGATGTGAATTGATTTTATCTTTTTTATCCACAATTAAAACTAAAAGTTAAGAAAATAACACGGGAAACAACCCCGAAGCAAAAAAAGAGAAAACACTTGTTTCCCCCCCAGGGGCAAGTGAAATGAAGAAAACCGAGCCTTGTGGCTCGCAAACTTTATTAAGCCTCCTACACTACTTTTTTTTTGGGCCTTGGATCCTTATAGAGATGGATCGATAATCAAACTAAGTACAAAAGGGAATTCTTGAGTCTTGTTTTTCAAAGGGTGGATCTTGGAGTGAAAAAACTTTGATCTTGGATCTTGAAGAGGTCAAAATCTTCCTTGTATTGAGACGGACCTGCTAAGAACCAGCAAGGAAAAGTTATTAGGATGAGCAGAAAATGACCTGGAAACAAGAATTAAAAGTAGGAATTTTGTAAGGCTTTTTTCGTAAGAAAACTAGGTACTAAAAAAAAGAAAATTTTTGGGACTTTTTGGAGACTTGAAGAGACTAACTAAGACCTCTTTTGAGTATTTCTGTTCGCTGTCCTAAAACAGAAAGTTAGAATACTCAAATGACTAGATCTTTAAAGAAAAACAAATATCAACTTTTACTTAGAAATTTTGCAAGAAAATTCAGAAAATTGCTTAATAAAAACTAGATCTAGGCTTAAAATTAGCAATAAATTCAGAAATAGATCTAGATCTTGCATGCAAACACTAGAAAGAGGATAATGACTTAAAATTGAATCTAGTTATACATGCAATTCAAGAAAGAGAGAAGGAGGAA
>WSFP011513481.1:0-12943 GCA_009831015.1 Picea engelmannii | reverse complement strand
ACCAAGAAGAAAGGGGACTATGAGTCCCTTCTTCCTCCAAGGGAAGGATCTTGGACCCTCACTAGCTAGCTCTTCTTACAACAAAGAAAAATGAAAAATGGTGATGAAAGAACTCTTTACAAATCCACTCAATGGGTGAGGTGGATTGTCCAATGTAATGGTGCCAATATGCTCTTGACAAGGATGGAGTCCTCAAGACAATAGAGGTGGCATAACATTACTTTGAATTCCTTGAGAAAATGAGGTGCATCCATGTCTTTTTATAGCATTCATTTGGGTTATTGTTTAACTTCTTTGTAGTGTGAAAAGAGGCCAATTAGGGCATTCTTAGGTCTTTGACCAGCCCACCAGTCGGATCCAGTCCAAATTTGAGGGTCAAATCGGCTTGGCAGCTGAACCATAAGTGGGTGGGAGGCCGACCACTCTCATAAATGCGTCGTTTAGCAGGTGCGTGGATTTTTGCGCTAATAGTCGCGCATCGTGCACCTGTGCACGATTTCTGCGTTCATGTTCCACGCATGCGCGTGCGCGCCCAATGTCTGCATAGCGCTCTTCAATTTTTCACTACTTTGTATAGTTTTTGACCTTTTTTGAATGATTTGGTATTAATTCAGGTCCATGGATGAATTCATCATTGTTTGACGATGCTGAGTTCTTGTAACCATGTGCGGACGAAATTTCAGTGATAACAGATGCCCCCTGATGGATGAGGTTAGGAGCCTATGTATAGCCGAAATCCAACAATGTTTATTCTACTGAGAATGTTGTTGTAAGAGAGAGCAATAGTGGGATCATCCAGAGTGATCTGTTGAAGGGAAAAAGGAACCGGTAGGACCTGACCTTCCATGAGGTGTGTAAAATATAAAATTGTGTACAAACGAGGCGGGCATGCCCCATGCTCGTGTTATGTAACTCTAAAAAAAGATGACTGAAGTGTTGGTGTAGACAACTGCAGCACCCTCGGGGGCGGTTGTGATAAAGGCAGAAGACAATTATGAAAATGAACATACTCTGAATAATAGGAAGTGATCGCGGTAATAAGTAGCAGAGATTATGTGAGCATTGATATCCCAACCAAGTTCAGAGGTCTTCGGCAAATGAGAGAAATAACTGCAATAGTCGCAAAGTAAGACCCACCATAACATGAGAAAGTGTTGGCGTCGAATGTCATGGGGGTCAACGACAGCAGGGAGCAATGGTGTTTCACCCTGTGTCGTCCAAGATCTCTCATTGAGTGGACAATGAGAATCAAGATACTGTCGCCCTTCTGGAAAACTGTGTTGATGTCGACAAAAAGGGGAACGCGACTCCCGGAAGCAAATGGCTTCGTGAAATCTATTGAGGTGAGGAAGTGGCAGAGGTACATGGACGAAGTCAAGATGTGGGAAGACTCAAGACTACCCTTGGTTGGAGTATGTGTGAGAGAAAAAGTGGCCGCAACCGTTCAATGAGGTCGAGTGTCAAGGGGACAACAAGACCAGGGATAAGTTGTGCCAGAGGCGGGACAAGGTGAATAAATTCAGAGGGCAGAGGTAAGTGACCTGTGGGGTACTCTGAAGATACAGACGATGTCAGCAAGGATAGATGAGAAGTAGTGCTCCAACCAAGGGTGACATGGGTTGCGGTTGGCCAAAAAGAGGGAAGTAGGTCGCCAAAGGTGACGATAAAAAAGGTAATGTAACAACTGGAAATAAAGGCGTTTATACAATAAATAATGAATAATTGGGGAGAAATGTACAAATACAGAAACGGGTTCCCCAATGTGATATGGGTGGCCCATGTAGGGCATAATTTTCTCGGAAAACTGATGAAGGGTGGGGGCCCCATTGGTGAGTTTTTGTATGAGGTAGGTGAAATGAAGGGAGATTTGCAGATGGGCAAACCGATTGTGGATGAAATGTAGGGTTTTTTATACTTCGGAGGTGCAGTCAAAAAGAAGAACCGTGAAGAGATGATCTGGGAGTCCGTATGGGAAAGCTAGCAAAATGAGGAGAAGGAGTATGTGGTTGATTCGCGACATGATGAAAGACTATCGGGACTCGCATCCCTAAAGGGTTTTGAAAAACAGCATGAGTGTCAGAAGTGTCAAAAGGTGCTATGAATGGGACAACTCATGTGGGTAAGAATGCTACCAGGTAATAGTACCGAAAATGCAAATGGAGGTGAGGGTACTGCAAATCCGGGAATGGGGATCCTAGAGGCAAATGTCAGAGGGTGTGACTGGAAATGTAAGTGCGATTAAGAGGGAAAGACTACATGCCAGTGCTGAGTATATACCTGAAGGGGTTGTACCGATGTATGATGATCAAGTACCTACACACATGAAAACCAAATACCCAACATGAACAATATCTGAAGAGAATCGAAGATATGAGCATGTATTTGATAAGTGTGAAAATGTGCATGCGTACCTGACCAGGGTATGAAAAAAAATGGCGTCCCAGGGGCTCAGGATGAAAAGAGGCCTAGGGACGGTTGTGATGTAGATGACGGGATGTTGATCCCATGGCTGAAGACGGATCGAGAAACGGACACCGTGGGCTTCCGAAATAGTGAGTGGAAGTTTGGAAAAAAGGCCTATATATAGCTGTAGGGCCCACATTGCCACCTCATTTGTACCTGCTGCAATAGTGACTGGACGAGCAGTTTTTAGAGGAGATTTGGAGATTCGGAGAGGACGAGGCATCCAATTGGTGATTAGCAAGCGTCAGGTTAGTGGTCTGATCATCCTGCATAGAAATAGGATTTCATTTTTTGGGCAAGGATTGTACAGAGGGTCGTACAGAGGGATTTTTTGGATGTGGGCCCCACGTGCGCGGGTGATCCGGAAGTAGGCGCGCACACATGCGCTCCTGCCCAATGGATATACGCGCATGCAGGTGCTAGTGAGGGAATTAAAGGCGCGCACTATGTGCGCGCCTGCCGGCTGTACAGCTGCGCATTTGTGCGCGGCTATGGCGTGGACTGGCGTGCACCAGTGCACGCCTGTGTAGGTAACATGCGCGCCTAAGAGCGCGCATGTGAAGCTAACAAGTGTGCATACATGCGCACCTGTGAAGATAATAGGGGCGCATACGTGCGCACCTATGTAGTGAACAGGCACGCATGTGTGCGGGCCTGTGGGTTAAAACAGTCGCGCCTTAGAGGCAAGGTTGACGGGTGTAAAATTGATCTTTGTGATGTTGTTGATGGTCTCGTGGGCTGATATAAGACTCTTTGTTGTGGCTGCAGGTGGACAGTTTGCATGATTCCATTGGGTTGGCGAGAGCGAGATTGGTCTCAGCTACGAGACGTCGTGGCTATTGAGGAGCCAGGTGTGCGAGTGACTTTGGCAGCCTGTGGGTTGCTAAAGTTCTTTGAGTGCCCGTTGATATGGGCGCAGGAGTATCTCCTGCAGTTCCTGATCCAGATGTGGAGTCTGGAGCTGCACTGCTTCCTTATGCGAGGAGAGCAGATCCCCTTCACTGCGGTGGAGGATGTGTACTTCTTGACTGGGCTCATGTTTCAGGGTGTGCCCCTACCAGCGGAGCCGGTGTTACCGAGGGACCTGAACCTAGCGACCGTTGGCCAGAGATACTATTCAGGTCAGAACTTTATGTCCGGGACGGTTGTGAGCGTTGGGTCGATAGATTCCCTGGCGCATCGCTGTATAGCAGCGATGATTGTCAGAGTATATGGGTCACTGGCGACCCAGCGGATCAGTGGGGGCCAATTGTTGGTGATGGGGAGAGTATTGGCCGACAAGCAGTTCACCTGGGAGCTTACGCTGCATGCGAGGATGGTGGGGCAGTTGGACCACTGTCGGTCCACGGATATGGGGGAGTTTGCCTTCGGGTCCATCCTGGTGGCCTGGTTTCTGGAGAGGGTGTCGATGTTGCGCCCTAGGATTCTATTGGGTGCGCCTGGGGTGCGAGAGTCACGACTGAGGCAGTGGTCGACCGTGTTGTTGCGCCATGGTGGTGGCGAGGGTGGCCACTTCTTCACTGCAGAGGCGGCACAAGTATGGCGGCAGATGCCGCAGGTGATACTTTGTACCCCTATGTTGGGGTTGACTTTCGGGATGATCCGGACATGGTGCTACCTCCAGGGGAGGTTTTTGACCACCGAGGTATGTTGATTCGATGATATTGATATGTATGTTTTTTGTTTTTTGAGATAGAATGCCTTATGTATATGATGTAGATGTTGATATTATCTGGTGTTTGTTTGCATGTGCAGATGTGGCACCTCGCGGGTGCAAGGTGGAGTTGCAGAGAGCGTCGGAGAGACCATCGCGGGGAGAGAGACGTCGGCGTGAGGACGTAGCGGTGCGACCAGCTGAGCCTGAGAGGGCAGCGAGGAGGCGCCTGTTTGATGACCCTGGTGCTGGGCCATCACACGCTCCTCCGGCGGCGGCCAGAGCTGATTTTGAGGACATACGCCTTCGTATGGAGACGATGTTACAGGAGGTTCCTGAGAGCATATGGTCTCACATCCAGGACGAGGCATTCCTGGAGCAGTGTGTGGGGGTGTCGCCACCATGGCGGGCCATAGTACGACAAGCAGCAGTGGATGTTGCGTTGACGATCGGACGACTGTCGTCGGGGCAGGAGGGTCTGGTAGCGGGGGGACCACCGCCTCCTGGGGCAGGAGGTGGTGGGTCGCCACCACCTGAGGGCGGAGCAGGCGGTGGTGCTCTTAGGCAGTGATGTACATATTTTTTTTGTATATAGGCTGGTGAGCCCATTTTGTACCGAGGTGTTGCATTGGCCTGCAGATACTTGTATTTTTTTCTATGTAAACATTTGGATGGCACTGTGGACATTTATATATACATGAGTATACTTTTTGAGATCTATGTGGTGTTTACATGTTTTTGGTTAATGTGTTGATGACGTCTATTCTATATATATGTTGCGACAGGTTTGTGTTATATGTTTATGTATGTGTACAGGTAGCTTGATGGGATATATGTCAATCTAACACTATGTTAGCTAGGTTATCTGTAATTTGATTCAATTGTCTTGGAATATGTGTAAATGTAATGGAATCAAAATGTCGAGATAAAAGCCTAACCTGCAGGTATTTGCGAAAGAGGCAAGGATCACGGACGCGGTACACATTGTTGAGCTGGAGTACGACTAGTTGAGACTCGAGGAAGAGGCTAAGGTGATGAATACAATGATGTTGGGAATCGGCCAAGAGGCCAATGACGACGGCGTATTCAACTTGGTTTTTGGTTGCTGATCCCAAACATATGTCGCTCGAATGGAGCATTTCATGTGAGGGGGTGTAGAGAGCCCAAGCAGCCCAAGCAAGATTTTGTGTCCAACGGTTGGTACCTTCGGCATAACCGATGTGGTAGGCTGGTGGAGGAAGCACATGTCAATAGCACAAAGGATAGTTTAGACGTGAGGGAAGGAAAAAAGATTAAAAATGCTAGAAAAGAAAAAACCTAAAGTAGAATGACTACGTTTATGCGTAAAATTTCTTGAGATACAACCCGTTGACGGGTTCTTTGAGAGAGAGGCCTTCGGGAGAGGCCAGGATATATGCGCCTTTGGTGAGGCAATGTTGAATGATGTATGGTCCATTCCAGAGTGACTCGAATTTTCCATGGCCAAAGGTATAATGAGTGATATCGTAAGCCAGGATGAGGTCGCCTTCGCGAAATGAGCGAAGGTTGACATGGAGATCAAAGTTAACCTTGGATTATTTTTTAGCTGCCTCGTTGTTCTGTAAGGAAGATCGACGATCTTCATCCAGAGACTCCAAGTTCAGCAAGCGTTGCTCCATTGGAGCAGTGTCGGGTAATAGCTCAATTGTGGTGCGTAAGGTGGGAATTTTGCACTCGATGGGAAGAGTGGCCTCTACCCCATGGACTAAATGAAATGGTGTGAAACCAGTAGCGGTTTTCACAGCCGTTCGGTAAGCCCATAGCATAGAAAATAAAATATGATGCCAATTGGTTTTATGTTTATTAACCGTGCGTTGTAACATGGTCTTGAGCACTTTGTTAACTGCTTCGACCTGTCTGTTAGATTGAGGGTAATATGGTGAGGCAAAATCGTGAGAGAATCCTAAACGAGATGAGAGTTCGACGAAGATCTCGTTCTCGAAGTGTTTCCCATGATCGAAAACGAGTTGGAGGGGTACTCCAAAGCGGGATATGATGTGGTTAAAGAAAAAACGTGTTGCAGTGTCAGCGGTGTTGTTGAAAGTGGGCATAGCTTCTACCCATTTGCTGAAGTAATCAACGGTGACAACGATGTATTTGTGACCGTTGTTGGAGGGGGGATTACAAGTCATGAATTTGATGCCCCATTTACAAAAAGGGCATGCAGTAATGACAGGGTGGAAAAGAGCGGGGGGAGCTCGGGCTTTGTTAGTGTATAGCTGACATTGCTCACATGGTTTCATGGCATGAATGCAATCATGAAACAAGGTAGGCCAAAAGTAACCAGATCAGATAATCTTTTGAGCAGTGGATATGCCCGAAATATGGCCCCCACATGCGCCATTGTGGCAGTCATTTAAGACTCTATCGGCCTCGTCAATAGTCAGGCATCGACGAAGAATGGTGTCGACGCCCCGCTGATATAGGATGTCTCCAATGAGGAGGTAGAGGGGGGCATGATGGCGAATACGACGACGATCATCGTGTGAAAGGTGGTTACCGAACTTCTGAGTGCGGAGATAGATGAGGAGGTCGTCGTACCAAGGATCATCCGAAGTGATGTAAAAGAGATGTTCGTCGGGAAAGTCGGTGTTGACGAGGGCACTGGTGGTGTCAGAGGGGAGGACCGTGACAAGTTCGGCGAGAAGGAGGGCCTTCTTACTCTTAGGTGTTGAGAACTCGAGGTCATACTCCTGAAGGATAACGATCCATCGAGAAAATTTGTCATTAACTTGTCGACGGCTGAGCAAGTACTGCATAGGGTTGGAATCTGCGATGACCTTTGTTGTGCGAAGCAGAATGTAGTGGCGCAGTTTCTGGACTGTGAGGACGACTGCAAGAGCAAGTTTCTCTTCGTGTTTATACTTCAAGGGTGGCCCTGAGAGGTTTTTACTAATGTAATAAATGACATGTTCATGATTATCATCACCTAGCTGGATGAGGACGTCGGCTACTGATACAGTTGATGTTGATACGTAGAGGATATAGTCGCGATTGTAGTCAGGTGCACTAATTAAAGGTGCATTTGAAAGTGTTGTTTTAAGATCATCAAATGACTGTTGGGCATGGTCGTCCCAGTGAAATGGGATGTTGTGACGTAGTAAGCGAAGGAAACTGTGTGCATGTATGGCGTAGTCTGGGACAAAGCATCTAAGAAAGTTAACTTTGCCTTATAGACTCTGAAGTTGTCGTAAATTCTGGGGACGTGGAATTTCAGTGATAGCTTGGACTTTGAGGGGGTCCACGGTAATACCGCTTTGGGAAATAATAAAACCGAGGAGGTGCCCTGCGGTGACATAGAACACACACTTGAGAGGATTCAAGAGGATGTTGTACTGACGACACCGTTGAAAGATGATTCGTAAATCATCGAGATGCAAGGTGTGTTTCTTGGATCGAGTTGTGAGATCGTCCAAGTAGGCAAGGATGATATTAGCCAGATCGTGAAAGATGTATGTCATCGCCCGCTGGAAAGTTGCGCTGGCATTCTTTAAGAAAAAAGGCATGACACGATATGCAAAAGTACCCCACGGGGTAGTGAATGTGGTTTTATATTGATCGGCGGGGTGAATATGAATTTGATTATAACCAAAGAATATGTCCATAAAGGATAGACCCTCATGGCCTGCGCAGTCGTTGATAATTTGATCGACGAAAGGCGTTGGAAAGTTGTCTTTGGGACATGCGTGATTGAGATCGCAAAAGTCCATGCAAACGCAGATAGTGCCCTATTTTTTGTTAACGGGTACGGGGTTGGAAACCCATGAGTTATAAGTGATGGGGTAAATGAAACCAGCAGCGCGTAATTTGTCAATTTCGGCTTTGATAGCCGTGGCTTTGGAGGGGTGTAGCGGTCGTTGTTTTTGGTGAACTGGTGTAATGTCGGGCCAGGTGTCGATGCGATGTTCGACAATAGAGGGGTCGAGGCCAGGCATTTCTGTGTATGACCAGACGAAAATATCCCTATATTCCTGGAAGAGGGCTTTATATGCCGTGATTTCCTGAGGAGAGCAAGCAACTCTGATGGTGATTTCTTCGACGATGCCATTTTTAATGGAAATGTTGATTTTAATGGTGGGGGAAATGTTGGCCATGTTGCCTTCTTCAAACGCATCCGGGGCAGGAATGGGGTTTTTCAACCAGTCGATAGGACCCGATGGGAGAAAATCCTTGGTTTCGACCGCGTAAATGGGGTTTTGATTAGGAGGCATGGAGGCTTCCTGTGGAGAGAAGAGTGAGCGATGGTGTAGCACATCCCAGGGAGAGTCTGGGTGGTTTAACTCTTCGAGTATTTCCTTGTCACATTGGAAGTGTCGGGAATACAAGGGGTCATGAGGAGTGATATCGGTGATGGTTTTTGTGTTGTTTCCCCCTGGTGAAGAAGCAAGGGGAACGATGTTAGGAGATGGTGAGGGTTCACTCGACATGAACCATATATTGAAGTACTGAGGGGTACCCATGGTGTTTGGGTGTAAAATGTCCATAGGGGAATGAGAAGGAGAGTTGGGGGGGTTGGGGGGTGAATCCTCAGATAAGTCATCTAAGAACCATGGAGGCGTTGGAAGGGCCTCGGGTTCAGGAGAAATGACATGAAGATCCTCTAGTGATGAGGTAATGTCAATTATTACCTCTGCAGGTTGGTGAAGCAGAGTCAATTGGCGTTGCCTGTATTCAAGGATCATAGGACATTGGTATGTGAAATGAGCTAATGAATCGTAGAGAGAGCAAGGGCGTCTCATACGTTCATTGACTGAAGTGGTGACATAGCGGATGTCAGTGATATTTCTTGAGAAGGACGTAGTAGGACTGGGATTTCTCTGGAAGTTTTGGCGTACTGCGGCTAATGTCTGCCTAAAGCATGGTAGTGTTGGGAAATGATGGGTATAATGGCCATACTCTAAACATATAGCACAAGCGTATTTGGTCCTCAACCCTTTACTACTGGAAGGGGGGGTGGTAGTGGTGGGACTAGTAGTAGTGGCAAGTGTTGGGGGAGTGTGATTGAGTGGGATCAAATTCTGTAATTCTGGTAGCGACGGACAGTTGTTGGTTTGGTGTCCCTCTGTCTCACATAGCGCACAAGGTGGTGGGATGTGGGGAGGAAGTGGAGCTATGGGCTCCTTCTTCTTTCTCCTGCCCCCAGCTGTAGCAGGGGGGTTAGTGAGTGGGGGTGTGGTTGGAGTAAGAATGGGAATCGTCATGGGGATTCCTTCTTTTTGGGGGGGAAGGGATGGTCGAGGGACCATCTCTGGTGGGTGTAAATACCAAACTGGGATTTCTAACACCATATTAGGTAGTGTGAGCATTGCAGCTACCTGAAAAGCTCTGATACCGGGTGGAGGGTAAAACAAGGGAATTTGAGTGATGGATTGGGGAACTGTCTCCCAAACTAGAATATGTCCTTGGGGAGACAGGGAATCGTGGACTGGTGGGGTCGACGAGTGCCCAGAAGGTTCTGGAGGGGGGGGTTCTGCGACGAGTGGGACGTCAGATATGATAGGAGCCTCTGTAGGAAGAAGGGTATCCTCTGTGTGAGTTGTGTTAGATGATATGACGCATACTTGATTAGCAAGATGAAGGAGTGGTGGTGCTCCATGGTACGTCCCTAACAAGGATGGATCTTTAAAAATCCCAGGACCCATCTCGACGAGTGGATATGCATCATGGCTTGTGTGGATGAGAGGAAGAATTTTATCGATGTTGGCAGATGGGTTAGGCTCATAATGTGAGACTTGGTCAATAGTAACAATCTTCCCATTGTGAGGGAACATCATTGTCCAAAAGACGGAAGATGCCACTGCCTTCATAGCGTACATGTAGCTACGACCAAACAAGATATTATAATCGAGAGGGGCGTCGATAAATTCGATATCGATGAGAATAGTCTTTCCCCCGAGTTCGACGAGGACATTTTGGAAGATCCCTTCAGGGGAGGATGCTCGTCCATCATAAGCTCGTAAGGTGATGGCAGAGGGAATGATTTCGGGGGAACCGAGCTTATGCCATACTGTTTTGGACATAATGCATGTAGATGCACCTTCATCGATGATACACCGATGAACTATGATGTTCTGTATTTTCACTGGTATTTGAAAAGCGATCAAGGTGGGAAGACAAGGTTCTCCACTGTCAAGATAAAAGGTGATGAGTCGGGTATCTGCAGGGTCGACTGCCCCCAAGGTGGAAAGTAATGACTTCCGTTGAGTAGGACAAGTCTGGAGGATCTCCAATACTGACACCGGGGATTGCACTAAGTCGTCTACCAAACTATAGTTATGAGCTTCCCTAGCCTGTGGGTTGTGTACATTCTTGCGCAATGGGATGCGAGGGATGCGAAGAGGTGGTTCAGCGGACGGGCGAGGGATCACCGATGGAGGTCCCGTCAGTGTAGGGTTTGTCTCTGGAGGGATGGGAGGAGACTCAGCGGGTGTGTGATACTGACGGTTACGTGTTTGCAGAAGGATTTCTTCCTCGCTTGTGAGGAGAATTGTACGATCTGCTGGATTGTTGGGGTTGAGGTATTGTCCCACCTGAGGTGGGGGATGTTGTGTGTCTAGTTGGGTGTTTATCACACCTTGATGTGGAATAGGATTTTGCAGCACGGCAGGAGGGGGTTGTTTCATGTATTGTTGTGGTGCCTGCTGAGGGGTAGGTGGTGCAGGAGAATGGGGAAGACTACCAGAGTCTTTCAACCATTTGAAATCTGCGATCTGGGGGCAATGATGAGTGTAATGGCCGAACTCACCACAAAGGGCACAAGGAAAGATGGTTTTAACATTGGTGTTATTTCTCCCTTGGTGTTTATTATCATTTCCCCCTTGGGGGTTTTGGTTCCCTTGGTTCTGGTTGCCCCCAGTGGGTTGGTGCTGTGGGGGTTGATTCCCGCCTTGACCTGGGTTGTTGTTATTCTTGTTCTGTCCTTTCTTTTTGGCATTGTTTGATGGATGGGTTGGATTGGTTGTATTCAACTATTAAAAACTTTGGTATTGTTGAACAGCAGAGGGTTGAACAAAATTCACCCCCGCATGAGGATGGGGGGGAGCCATGGGTTGTGGAGGACCAGGAAATGGAAAGTATGGATTCTATGGTGGCACCAATCCATAAGGTACATAGGAAGGCATAGTGATTTCTCTAGTACTATAAGGTGAGGTAGAGGGGGTACCAGAGTTTGTTTGGATAGGTGGATGTATGGGGGGTGTCGGTGGTGGTCCACTGATGGGTGGAGGTATAGCAACAAGGTATGGCTGTTGATAAGGGGGTGGGGGGTAATAAGAAGTGCCCCCGTATGTCATTGGGTATTTATGTGTTCCATACATTGGTGGTGGTTGGGGTTGTGGACCGTGG
Organism: Picea engelmannii; assembly: GCA_009831015.1. Classification (NCBI taxonomy): domain Eukaryota; kingdom Viridiplantae; phylum Streptophyta; class Pinopsida; order Pinales; family Pinaceae; genus Picea; species Picea engelmannii. Next base: position 1,443 of record WSFP011513481.1, on the reverse strand, counting down.
TGAGTGGTGGCACCAATCAGTCTGTCTGTTGAGTGAGACATCCCAGGCTTGTCTTGGCCAAATGGCACAAGTTTTGGAAGATCAGGAAGTACAGTGTATAAGTACCCTGAATGTGCATAGATGAGGTCATAATGTTGGGCCTTACTGATGGCTTCCTCTTCGGATTGAGGGAAGGTGGAAGCTACATCCTTACCGAGGAGAGAGACAAGTGATCTAAGAAACTAGTTGAGACATGGTTGCTTGGTGGTTTCTGCTTTGCACAAACTACGTCACCTACGCCACTCGTGAATGTGGTCAGCGATGTGTGTGGCTGAGGTTTGTTTGAAATTAGAAAGTAGTTCTAGACCATTGTCATGGCGTATGGGTAATTGGAAGAAGGTCAAGAATGCTTTGGCCAATGACTCAAAAGTTGTGTGGGACCCTGATTTTTCTTCGACATGCCATTTAGTCGATGGGCCAGTGAGTGTGCATTGAAATAATCGCAGTCTGATGGAATCATCCATAATGTTATTGGAGGAGCACCATAGGTGAAAGGTCATGACATGGTTGGCAGGGTCAGAACCTGTCTTTCCTTCAAACTTTGGTATGTCTGAAGGTAGTTTGGTTGGCATTGCAGGCCATGTGGGATCATGCAATATAGGATCATTGGTGAGTTTGTTGAGATCCGGTATGTTGAGAGAGGCCAAATATGGCATCTGCGGTGAGGGGGGAGGATTAGCTCCGGCCATAGTGTGTTGTGAACCTGGCCCTTGAGGGGGGCTAGGTGGGTTGGTGCTTCCTCTTTGAGAGGAAGTGGGTCCCCCGCTTCCGTGTAAAGGAGAGCGAGTGAACGAATGACCTTGGGAAGAGGACCCAAGTAATGTAGAACCAAGCAGAGTTGATCCTAAAACAGTAGCACTCACAGGAGTGTGTGAAGGAGGTGTCGATGAGTGGGCACAACCAGACACTCCCCCTAATATAGGAGGGAGGTTTAGCAAGCGTCGTGAACGATGGGGGTTATGTGGTTCCCCTATGATGTCAGACTAGCTGTGTGAATGTGTGCAAAGAGTGGTGAAAGTAATATAGAAACAAGAGCCTGTGCGTTGAATGTTTACACAATATATATATCCAAATCAAACTGTAATCAGATGTGCATCATACATAAAATATTTTGTGACAAAGAAGCATATATATGGGTAAGTGGGTTTTGTCCGTGTGGGGAATCAAAAGAAAGCAAATGATTGTGTCCTAGAATACGTAACGTCCTTCCTCTCAAATAGCACTGGACCTTCCAATAGTACTCAACAGTGGGGTTTGAAGTCACTGGAAGAGAAACTAGTAAAGGATGAAATAATTGGTTATAATGAGGGGTAAAGGGGGAATATCCCGAAAGAGCTGGCGATATTTTCCAATAGCCACACAAAATCCAATCAAGGTGCAATTGTAGCCCACAATTTCCACCTG
>WSFP011513480.1:0-12943 GCA_009831015.1 Picea engelmannii | reverse complement strand
GTGTTTTAAGTTGTTAACTTGTATTCCAACTTTGTTTTGAATATATCTTTTAACTTTGATTCCTAAGAAGTTCTTAGTTCATAATGGAAGAGATTTGTAATGTACTCAATCATCTAATTAAGTTGAAATCAATATTATTACATGTATTTTATAGGAAAATAAAAATCAACAACGAAAATAACATTGCCTATAATAATGTTCCACAATAACTACATACATATTCAACCAATTAAGCATATAAAATTATCACTTCTCAGAATACATGGAACTATTAACAACTGTACACATGAAAATTCAACAACCTGTATGTATAATGTTTCACATAAATATTAATTACATTCTCTCCATGAATCTAGTATCTTTTGAGATACACACAATGCCGATTATATTTACTCTACACGACTGAAGATTAATTTACAAAACAAAATCATAAATATGCCCTCCACTTTACAATTAATCACTGTAACAACATTTGAAATATGCATATAAATCATTGCCGGATAACCCAGAATTGCATTCCTAAGACAATACAATTTCTAGCCTTATAACTTCACCAAATAGGCATATATTTCTCATTACAATAGAAACCACAATAACTAACCATCAAAATATAATTAATAAGACCAAATACTTATTTGTTGTGAGTTGCACTTGGGGAAATAGCTCCATGGGAGTGTTTTTCCTCCCATTTGTAGGCACTAGCTTGAGTAGGTTCCACCCCTTTCCCAGGCAATGAAACAACACGAGAAAATTTATTTACTACGACTTTGGTTTTCCTCACTCAACCCAATTCCCAATTATTAAAGCCATAGAATAACACCTCAACCCATGTCTTTTACAACAATTCCATTTACAAACCTCTCTTTTCTCTTAACCTTGAATAACACAAGGAATGGAATCCCTTCATTGCTAAACTGTCCCTCAGGCTATCCCACTTCCTTCCAATACTCCAATGCAGGGTGGCCAAGAAATCTCTATTAGTGGAAGACATGGAATCTAAGCTATGCATTATTTCCCTTTTATCTCAGCAATTTCCCATGAACATAATCATGGATTTCACATACTATCATAGATGCAAACTCTGGCTTAAATGAAATAACTAGGAGAGAGATTCCCAACGAGATAAATCGTTCGCAAAATGAAACTCATATGAGAAAGTTACAACTGAAATCGTGCAAGGTAAATTTTAGTACCAATTTACTTCAAAAGGGCATAACTCCTTGCTCATAAGTCGGTTTGGAGTGGAGGAGCAGTCTATGGAAATATAATGAACCATAGAAGACAACTATGGATCCAGATTTAAAAAACTTGAGTACCTGAAAGTGTATAGAATGAGAGGGAGGAATCCTGTAGCATTAATGTAAAAAGGGAAAAATGGTCAAAACTTCATCAGGATGTAACTAGCAGCCTAGATGTTGGATGAAGGTGAAACTTGGATAGATTTCTCAAAATACGAGCATGAGGAAACCCAATTGGTATCCTTTCAAAATTCTAAAAGATTGGGTGTTTGGAATTAAATTCACCAGATGAAGAGTGCATATAAAAATGGTAGAATCATGTATAATGTTATAGATTTGTTGAATTATTTTGTCAAACATATCCTATTGCATGCACATTTTGTAGGAGGCACAAATAGAACATGGAAGATGCACAGATAAATTACAACCATGAAGATGAAGTCAGAGGGTTGTATGTCAACATGGGTAATGTTGGGACATAATTGAATGGGCATGGAGAAGGCATGGAGGAAAGCATGAATTTAGTAGAGACTATAAAAATTATGCAAAGAGATGTTCAGAGCTATAGAGCTGATAATGAGAGGCTTATGAAAGCTAAGGAGCAACAAGATGGATTCAACATTAAGATGTTGCAAAGCTTGGACATAATATAGAAGAAAATGGACAAAGAGATATAATCAAGCAAGTCAAGGAGTCATAGATATCATGCCAGAAAAGGTGAATCTGGAAGTGCTAGTAGGCACCATCATTACTCACCAAGGCATTCAATGAGAAAAACACACATTATTCCAAGCTTATCCCCTATCAGAAAGCATAAAAGGAGATCTGGGGTTGATGAACTATAAGGACAATTGAACAATATCAAGCCTCCTACCTTTTAAGGTGAGCATAAGAAATATGAGGATGCAAAGACTTGGTTTTTGGGGATGAGGAAGTATTTTCAGTTGCATAATTACTCCTCATAAGTGGAAGGAATAATTGCAATTTATTAGCTGAAAGGAAAAGAATCAATTTGGTGGGACCAACTTATGAAAGTACAACATATTGATGAGAAGAAACTCACTTGGAGGCGGTTCAAAAAGAATTTTCAAAAGAAATGCCTGACCAAACACTATTATGATAGGAAAATGAAGGATTTATTTGAACTTAAGCTTGGGAGTATGACCATGGATGAGTATGAAAGGAGATTTTTAGAGATGCTGAAGTATGTTGACTTCATCAAGGATGAATATGTCAATATTCAAAGGTTATTGAGTGGGATGCCATCAATATTCAGTGACAAGATACAATATGATGATCCCAAGACATTGGATGAAGCCATAAGGAGAGCCAAGTGTCTCTATGATTAACATAGAGGAAGACCAAATTTACAAAGGGCTTGGGAATACAAGAAGAAGGGTAAAATGGAGCAGAGGAAGAAAGGGTATACACCACCACTCTTCAAGAACAATTCCTAGGGGAAACCAACTCAAAATGAACCTAGAATGTCAGAAACATTGGGAAAAAGGCCAAGGTAGAAGCCCATTAAATGTTGGGTTTATGAGGGAGATCACATGTACAGAGATTGCCCTTAGAGAAGTGAAAAAGTGAGGACTATTCACAATGTACAACATGCTTATATACTTGAGGACATGGGAAAAAGCATGCCAATAATCTATGCATCCCTAGACAACAAGAAAGTTGAATTTCAATATCACATGATTGAAGTGGAAGGTAAGATCAATGATCAACCTATTTCTATTTTGATTGATTCAGGAGCTAGTCATAGTTATATAGATCCTAAGTTGGTGGAAAGGTTTCATTTTCCAAGAAGAGAACTTGGGAAATCTTGGTTGGTTCAATTAGCTATAAAATCTTAAAGAAGAATTAATGAGTTGGTTAATGAATGTCCAATGGACATGAATGGACTAAGCACAAAGGCATATTTGAATATCATACCTTTGGGCTCATATGATTTCCTAATTGGTATGGATTGGTTGGACAAGCATCATGTTGTATTAGACTGTTATAACAAGGCATTCAATTTCTTGAACGAGGAAGGGAACTTGAGAATGGTTCAAGGTATTCCAAGGGCTGTAACTATCAAAGAAATTTCATCATTATAGTTGAAGAAAAGCTTCAGAAAATGATGCCAGATATTCACAACACATATGGAAGAGACACCTAAATATAAAGTGCTAAGCATTGAAGACTATGCAGTCCTAAAATAATTTGAGGGTGTATTTAGAGAAATATTGGGGTTTCCGCCCAAGAGAGATATTGACTTCTCTATTAATTTGATTCCTGGAGTAGCCCCAATGTCCAAGAATCCTTATAGGATGAGTACATCATAGCTAAGGGAATTGCAAATGCAACTTGTAGAGATTTTGAAGAAGGGGTATATATGCCCAAGTGTGTCATCTTGGGGTTCTCTGGTACTATTTGTGAAAATGAAGGATGGTACCTTGAGGCTGTGCATTGAATTCATGTAGATGAACATAGTGACTGTGAAGGAAAAGTATCATTTGCCAAGGATAGATGATATTTTTGATCTGCTGAAAGATGCAATTATATTCTCCAAGATTGACCTTAGGTTAGACTACCATCAGGTGAGGATTAAAGAGGAGGATATCAACAAGATAACATTTAGAACAAGGTAGAACCATTATGAGTTTACAATGCTGTCATTTGGGTTGTCAAATGCACCAACTGTATTTATGTGCTTGATGAATGACATTTTCATAAATTACTTGGATGATTTTGTCATTGTATTCTTGGATGACATACTTATATACTCTAATTCTCGAGAGGAGCATGAACAACATCATAGAATGGTGCTACAAGTGTTGAGGGAGCATTATTTGTATGCAAAGTTGAGCAAGTGCTCATTTTATTTGAGTCAAATTCATTATTTGAGCCATATCATTTCAGAGTAGGGGATAACAATGGACACAAAAAATACAAAATCCATTGAAGGATGGCCAACACCAAAGAATGTCTCAGAGGTGAGGTCATTCATGGGACTTGTAGATTACTACAAAAGATTTATTGAAGGCTTCTCAAGAATTGCAAACCCAATCACTTCTTTGCAAAAGAAGGATGTGAAGTTTGAGTGGAATCCTAAATGTGAAGAAATTTTTCAACACTTAAATAATTTGTTGACAAGTGCACCAATCTTGAAGGTTGCTGATCCAAATGAAGATTTCATCGTGTGCATTGTTGCATGCAAGGAAGGGCTTGGAGGAGTCCTTATCCAAAATGGGCATGTGATATGCTATGAGTCAAGAAAGTTAAAAGAACATGAGAGACACTATGCCACTCATGATTTGGAATTGGTAGCCATAGTTCATGCCTTAAGTATGTGGAGACATTATCTTATGGGACAAATATTTGAGTTGAGGACAAACCATAGTGGTCTGAAATATTTTTTTGGAAAACCAATTTTGAATGCTATGGAAATTAGATAGCTGGAATTTCTTAGTGAGTATGACTTTGATATAAAGCATATCAAAGGAAATAAGAACAATGTGGTTGATGCACTCAACAGGTGGGTGCATGATATGCATGCTACAACCATTAGCATGTGCAAATCTGATTTAAAGGACATAATTTTCAAAGCTGCAAAAATAGATCAACACTATATGCAAACAACAGAAAAATTACAACAAGGTAATTTGCAACAAAAAACTAAAGATTATGAGATTAGAGAGGATGGAATCATCATGTACAAGGGAAAAGTGTATGTGCCCAAATCTCAGGAGTTGAAAAATATGGTGTTGAGAGAGATGCACAAGGTACCTTATGCTGGGAACCTAGGGTACTAGAAAACAATTGCAGCTTTCAAGAGCCAACATTTTTGGCCAGGTATGAAGAAAGAGGTGGCACAATATATTGCCAAATGTCTTGCATGTCAAAAGGTAAAGCCAAAGGATATACATCCATCTAGTTTGCTACAACCATTTCCCATTCTGGAATGTAAATGGGAAGTGGTGAGAATTTATTTCATCACCAAGTTGCCCATAACAACGAGGCAACATTATTCCATCATGGTGGTGGCAGATAAGCTTATTAAAGGTGCCAATTTTATTGTAGTAAATATAACTCACAATGCAACTAACCTTGCAGAGATTTATAAGAGATAAATTTCTAGGCTACATGGTGTGCCAAAGACAATTGTTTCTGACAGATATCCCAAGTTCACATCCAATTTTTGGAAGGGATTATTCAAAGGATTTGGGAAAAATCTGATTTTTATCATAACTTATCATCGAGAGTCAGATGGGAAAACAGAGAGGGTCAATCGAGTGATTGCTGATATGTTGATGATGTATGTGATAGATGAACCATCAAAATGAGGAGATTATTTACATATAGTTGAGTTTTCATATAATAACGAGTATCATGCATCTTTGAAGATGAGCCCATTTGAAGCATTATATGGCAAAAAATGCAACACACCAGAGAGCTGGGACAACCCAACAAACATAACATTGGTTGGGCCATAATTTCTCAGAGAGATGGAAGAGAAGATGGTGAAAACAAAGCATAATTTAAAGGCTGCTCAAGACATTCATACAATTTATGCAGACAAAGGCATAATGCATATAGAGTTTAATGTAAGCAAACATGTCTTCTTAAAAGTGAAGGCTAAGAAGAGTTCACTAAAATTGGGGAGTTGTCCAAAGCTGGAAACAAGATATTGTGGACCATTTGAGATCCTTGAAAGGATTGGTCTTGTTGCATTCATGCTTGCACTACCTACATCCATGCGCATTCATAATGTGTTTCATGTATCTTTTCTTAAAAAGTATGTGCTTAATGCTAATCATGTAATTGATTAGAATGTGATTCAGGTGGAGCAAGAAGGAAACTTTCGAGTTCAACCGATGTGCATATTGGATTGGAAATTCAAGATGCTATGGAATCGAGCAATAGGACTGGTAAAGGTCCAGTGGACCTGTTACAGTCCCAAGGATGCAACCCAAAAAAATGAGGATGCCATGCGGGAAGAGTACCCACATCTTTTTGTAGATTTTTTTATTGTACATGTGTATATAATGCATCGAGGACAATGCATAAATAAGGGGGAGGGGAATGTAATACCCCTAGGATGAACCCCAAGTTTTAAATGTACATATGCTTTATAGACTGGTGAGTTGGGATGTTTTGGGCTAGAGTTCTTTTGTATATATTCATATATTTTGAGGCCATAATGCGTGTGTGATTAGGCAAACAAGCTTAACAAAATGTGTTGTGTAATCACACTTGTTTTTATTAATAAAATACATCACTTCTACAGACCAATTCATACGAAAGAGTATGGGGGGATAGGACTCCACAAGAGGGAAAGGGGGCTAAGTCATGGGGACTTAAGCCAATGAGTAAAATAATATTATTCCTAAGTCATAAGCTTTATGTTATAATTTTATCATAAGTTCCCAAGTACCAAGTGGAGCCAAAGGCATTTCCTAGAGTGACAAGTGTCAAGATAGGAACATGCAATATAATGTGGGGAACTTAGTGTATTTTCCATCATTCATCATTCTTACAATCTTTCTCTCATCCTTGCACCCATCACACGTACCTTGGCTGGAGAGTGTGAGAAAAAGCTTGAATTGTCTGTTACCCAATAAATTCTTGGTGGTTTGGGTTGAAGAAGCAGGTTGCCAAGCCTGTGGAGCACTCTCTGGGTGAGAGAGTTGTTGGGAATAGTTTTCTTGTGTGTGGGCTAGTGGGTGTTGTAACCCCTTGTGCAACCTTGTGTTCCAAGTGCTATATAGCTCTGAGATTTCTTGGCTGGCTTGTTGTTGAAGCCCAAGAAGGGAAGTGGGACAACCCGAAGGACCATTGAGCAGAGAAGAGGGTACATTTCCTTGGGTGGGACAAGCTGTGGGGAATGAGAGGTTGTGAGTTGGGAATTGTGATTGGAGTGTACTACTGATCATGTTCTTTATTGAGTTGTTTGTCAGATATTAGTTTGGCTTAGTAGCCTTTTCCTTGGTGGAGTCATAGCCTCAGCTTGGGGGTGACCTACTGTTAAGAGTGTACGAACATTAGAGTCTACGGCTGGGAGGAACATCTGAGGTCTACAAGTAGTTGGTGATTTATAAAAAAATATAAGTTCTCTTTTATGTGTTTATATGTTGCTTATCGTGTAATTTTTAAGTTATTTTTGTTTACTAAATTTGTACATAATTGTGCATGAATCTGCATGTTATTATTAGTTTTGCATAATTGTTGCATATGTAGGGCATGCGAGTTAATAAATGCTATCTATTAGAATAATTTATGTATAAATGGTCATGGGATTCCAACACGAGGCTTAAATTGTTGTGCATGCCTTGAATAATTATCGTGCGCATTGGGAAACAATTCTGCGTGCACAAATGAGAAACATAAATCACACGCAATACAAGGAGGGTTGCGTGCGCAACTTGTTTTTATGAGATATTTCCGTTGGTAGAATTGGTTTTAGAGCAGAGAAAATGTGTGGTGCGACTCAACTTGGGACTGGTCATGTTACCTTGTGGTTTCTAAGCATATTTTCGGGTCTGTTGGTAATGTGGGATGTTATAGTTATAGATTGGATGATGGGGGTATGTTCCTTAACAATGACTTTAAGGTTGGATTTTCAGCATGGTGTTAAAAAGTTACAGGTCATGGGTGATTCCAAGGTTGTCATAGATTGGATGATGGGGGTATGTGCCTTAAAATTTACTTTAAGGCCGACTATGGAGCATGATGTTCACAAGTTACAGGTCGTGGGTGATTCCAAGGTTGTTGTAGATTGGATGATGGGGGTATGTGAATTATTTTTATTTTTATTTTGAGGCCTATCTTTGAGGAGATATCTTTCCTTAAAACTATTATTAATGAGATCACATGTGTACATGTCTATAGAGAATTAAACATAATCATAGACTTAGTGTCCAAGGAGGGATTGTTGATGGCACCTTGCACATTGTAAACAACATCACTAATCACCATGCCACATTTAATTTTATGAGGTGACCAAATTATTCTCTCCCACTTCCAAATAGAGAGGGGAGGACAATTTGCTTTGGAGGAAGAGATATATAGGCACATTCACACACAATTATATCATAGGACAAAAAAATTGTAAGATCATATATTTAATTGTCATATGCATTTATGCTCATCATTTTCATGTTTTAAGTTGTTAACTTGTATTTCAACTTTGTTTTGAAAATATTTTTTAAATTTAATTCCTAAGAAGTTCTTAGTTCATAATGGAAGATATTTGTAACGTACTCAATGTTCTAATTAAGTTGTAATCGATATTATTACATGTAAGTTTTAGGCAAATAAATATCAACAACGAAAAAAACATTGTCTATAATAATGTTCTAGAATACCCATGTACATATTCAACCAATTAAGCATAAAATTATCATTTATGAGAATACATGGAACTATTAACAACTATACACATGAAAATTCAGCAACATGTATGTCTAGTGTTTCACATAAATATTAATTACATTCTCTCCATAAATCTAGTATCTTCTGAGATACCCATAATGCCCATTATATTTACTCTACACGTCTGAAGATTAATTTACAAAACAAAGGCATAAGCATGCCCTTCGCATTACAATTAATCATTGTAACAACATTTGAAATATGCATATAAATCATTGTTAGATATCCCATAACTGTATTGCTAAGCCAATATAATTTCTAGCCTTATAACTTCACAAAATAAGCATATATTACTCATTACAATAGCAACCACAATAACTAACCATCAAAATATAATTAATAAGACCAAATACTTATCTGTTGTGAGTTGCACTTGGGGAAATAGCTCTATGGGAGTGTTTTTCCTCCCATTTGTAGGCACTAGCTTGAGTAGGTTCCACCCCTATGCCACACAATGAAACAACAAGGGAAAATTTATTGGCTATGGCTCTGGTTTTCCTCACTCAACCCAATTCCCAATTATTAAAGCCATATAATAACACTTCAACCCATGTCTTTTACAACAATTCCATTTACACACCTCTCTTTGCCCTTAACCTTGCACAACACAAGGAATGAAATCCCTTCATTGCTAAATTGTCCCTCATGCTATCCCACTTCTTTCCAATGCTCCAATGCAGGGTGGCCAATAAATCTCTATTACTAGAAAACATGGAGTCTCAACTATGCATTATTTCCCTTTTATCTTAACAATTGCCCATGAACATAATCATGGATGTCACGTAATATCATAGCTACAAACTATGGTACCATACCCATCTTGGCAGAATTTCCTTCTCAACAACAACAACAACCATACGACTGAATATAATCATTGATTTATCTCCCATAGGTTACCTTCCTAAAAGCTTGCATGAGCATTAAGTGCCCACTCACAAGGCACATAGAGAAAAATAATATGGAGGTTTTGGGAACTAAACACATGGTAATAGATATAAAATAGTGTTTTATTGACCACCCCTATTTCCCCTCTTGTTGTTTCATTGTTCCCATCATACTCCTAAGGAATTATCTTGCACAAGTGAACCTATTTATTAGTTTTTTTTTTTTAAATTATATTATTAATTCAAATAAATTAAAATGGTACTTACCTACTTACCACGTACTTACACAATATACTCATATGCTCATGAATAATGTTACAATATTAATTACAAATACTTTTAGGCAACAAATACCAAAATAGCCTCAAAATATAAAGAGAAGAAGCTCAATGCCTTGAGAATAGATATAAATATGAAAGATAAGCCTCTTTGAGGGGGCAACCTCCTTTTACAATAGAACAAATGTACAAGAATGAGATGAGATTCTTCTAAAACTAGGTCTCCTTAGTGTGTGTGTGTGTGACAATGGGTACACTTACAATTAAAGGGTATAACAAACAACACTAATACAACAATAGAAATATAACTCACTATCTATGGCTTTACATGGGGTTTTGTCTGGGGCTTAATATGCCCCTCCCCTTCAAACTAGTGTTGTCCTCAACACTTGACTAATTGTGGGTGTTTCTACATGAATAACTAATCTTCCCATGTCGTCTCTTCCACTGGTAGGTTTTTCCTTTTGTGAGGTACTCAGTAATTGCTCGATTTCACAATTACTTAATCCTTGTTTCAAGGATTGTTTCTGATTCTAGTATGATTTTCCCTTCTTCATTAGTCTATGGTAAAATAGTTTAGACTGGTATTTTGTCACCGATTACCTTCTTTAACGAAGAAACATGGAAGGCTAGATGTACACGTGAAGATGGAGGCAACTCCAATTTGTAAGCCATACTTCCAATCCTATGCAACACCTTATAAGGCCCATAATACTTGGGTGCTAATTTATTTTCCTTCTTTTGTTGCTTGAGGGACATTTGTTTATATGGTTGTAGCCTAAAAAATACACAATCTCCCACTTCAAATTCTCTTTCACTACGATGTCGATCTTCTTGTTGGTTCATCCTACTTTGTGCTATAACTAAGTTGTCCTTCAACAATTTGGAAAATTTCTTGTTGGTGCCATACGTGGTCCTCCACTACTTGAACCTTTATAGTCCCTTTCAAGGGTGATGTGATGAATGAAGGATGATATCCATAAAGTGCCATAAATGGGGACATTTTTTTATGAAGTATGGAAGGACGTGTTATACCACCATTTTGCCATGGGCAACCAATTGACCCATTGTGTTTGTTTATCAGCTGCAAAGCAATGAAGATATCCTTCTAGACATTTATTCACAATCTTAGTTTACCCGTCAGATTGAGGATGGTAACATGAGCTGTGAGCCAATTGAGTACCCAAACAAGAAAATAATTTAATCCAAGATTTCCAGTGAAAATTGGATCTCTGTCAGTTACAATAATCTAGGGGATTCCATGTAGCTTTTGAATTGTTTCCATGAATTCTACCACTATTGTACTTGCTTTAAAATGATGAGAAAGAGAGCAAAAATGGGCATACTTTGTCTATCGATTCACTACTATCATGATTACATTCTTTCCTTCAGATTTGGGTAAACCTGTAATAAAATCCATTGAAAATTGTTCCCAATGTTGACTCGTTATAACTAATGGTTGTAGGAGACATATGGTCTTGATTGTCTCTCCCTTATTTTGTTGGAAGACCACATATTCAACCACAAACTCTTAAACATCAGTTTGAAGACCTTCCCAGAAAAATTCCTTCTTGATCCCGTGGTAAGTTTTCAAGAACCTTGAATGCCCTCCTATAGGAGAAGTGTGCAATTCCAAAAGGACCTTATGTTTGAGTTGATAATTCTTACATAAATATAGGCGATCTTGATACCACAACAAATTAGTCTTCCACACAAATTTATTTAATGCACTTGTGTCATGTTGTAGTTGTTAAATGATCTTGCATAACTTTTAATCTTACTTCCATTGTATTCTTGCTTCTCCCACCCAATTAGATTGTGGAATAGAAATAACACATAGTAAATCCTCTATTTCTTCTTCTTTCCTTGAAAGTGCATTTGCCACTATATTACATTTTCCTTTTTTGTAGATAATTTCAATGCCATTACCTAACATCTTTATAACCCATTTTTGTTGCTCTTCTGAAGATAATTGTTGCTCCAAGAAGTACTTCAAACTATCATGATCAATTTTTACTTTGAAGTGTCTTCCTATTAGTTAAGGGCACCATTTCTTAACTGCATGTAGTATGACCAACATTTCTTTTTCATAAATGGGTTTGAGTAAGTTCTTGTCTAGGGCCCTGATACCAAATGTTAGGCAACAAATACCAAAATAGCTTGAACATACAAAGAGAAGAAGCTCCATGCCTCGATGAATAAATATAAGAATGAAAGATAAGTCTCTTTGAGGGGACAACTTCCTTTTACAATAGAACAAATGTACAAGAATGAGATGTACAAGAATGTACACGAATTAGATAAGATGAGATGTGTGTGAGAGACAAAGGGTACACTTACAATTAAAGGGTCTAACCAACAACTCTAATATAACAATAGAAATATAACTCACTATCTAAAGCTTTATACTTAACATGTGACTTTGTCTTAGACTTAAGACATACAAACTTTTAAAATACACATATATCATATAAAAATCTATTTCATATAAAGAGTAATTTGAAAATTATTTATTACTATTTTCACAATTAAAACATGCCAACCAATGAAAAACTCTATTATAAAAAAGAACTTGTATAAACATTTAATTTTATACATGCCAACCAATAAAAAATACTCTATTATAAAAAAACAAAACTTGTATAAGCATCTACTTTTATAGTTTTAATTACGATGATGCTACACCTTTGGAAACACAATTTAACTTTTTGCACTCTTATTTTTTTGGTGGCGTAAGCAAAGGATTTATCTCCATTTTGAAGACAACTTTACTTTTGCACTCTTATCTTTTTTACGGCCTAAGCAAATAATTTATTTTCATTTAAAAATTATAGACTAATTCTTAATTTCTATTTGTGTTGGACTAATGTATAACAACTTTTTATATGTATAACCCTTTTATTTGTGTTGGACTAATGTATAACAACTTTTATGTATAACCCTTTGGTGATGTTATTTTTTCCATATAACAGTACTTTTTTAAATATTTTTTTTTAATATCATTTTAATTTACGTATAATATATATAATTTTGTGGATTGAAATTATATATATCTATATAAAAACAATTAAAATAGTAAATTAAAGTTATGAAGAAAGGAGGAGGAGGAGGAGGAGGAGGA
>WSFP011513479.1:0-12944 GCA_009831015.1 Picea engelmannii | reverse complement strand
TGTCTGTATAGACTTCCGTGATTTGAACAAGGCCTTTCCAAAAGATCATTTTCCCACACCATTCATCGACCAGATAATTGATGAATGTGCGGGTTGCGAGGCCTTCTCTTTCATGGACGGTTTTTTGGGATATAATCAAATACAAATCAAACCCAAAGACCAGCACAAAATGACATTCATTTGTCCTTGGGGTACATTCGCATATTGTAAGATTCTTTTTGGTCTCAAAAATGCTGGAGTAACCTTTCAGCGAGCCATGTCTTTTGCTTTCCATGACCTCAAGCATATAGTCAAGGCCTATTTAGATGATTTAGCATCTCGATCTCACAAGAGAATGGGTCACCCCACACACCTTTGACTTATCTTTGAGCGTTTTCACTACTTCCGGATTTTCTTGAATCCAAACAAGTGCATATTTTGCGTAACATCAAGGCGTTTGTTAGGTTTCATAGTATCAACAACAGGGATCATGGTCGATCCTCTCAAGGTTGAGGCAATAATTCAGTTTCCTCCCCCATGCACAATCCTTCAACTTTAGAGTCTACAGGGCAAGGCAAAATTTTTAAGACGTTTCATTGCCAACTATGCCGAGATCACAAAGGGATTTATGTGCTTACTGAAGAAAGATGTTCCTTTCATTGGGATGATGCCACCCAATGCTCTTTCGACGTGTTAAAACATGCCCTCACGACTGCCTCTCTACTTTGGCCACCTAACTATAACAAAGATTTCTTATTATACCTGGCTGCAACAGAGTCAACCATCGGCATGGTCTTAGATCAGGAGGATGACTTGTTCTCTGAATATGTGATTTATTACCTGAGTTGAGGCCTCATAGGACCGAAACTCAATTATTCTCATATCGAAAAACTTGTGTTGGCAGCAGTTCATGCTGTTCAACGGTTCCGTCATTATGTTCTGTTTTGCAAGACCACCGTCATTGTTGTCGTGAATCCATTCTAGTACATGTTTATGTGATGGGTAATAGGCGGAAATATCAGTAGATGGATAGTCATCCTCCAAGAGTTTGACTTAGATTTCGTTTTAGCAAAATCCAAAAAGTCACTGGTCTTCACAGAACTTATTTCGGAACTTCCGATTGAGTCAGGTGATGTTGTGCCCGAATAGTCGCCTATCAGAGGAGATATGTTTTTGATCACATATTTAGATCCATGGTACAAATATATACTTATCTGTCTCCAGAATTTGAAGTGCTCCACCTATGCTTCTCGTGATGAGCGTCAATGTATATTCCATCAGGCTAAGAATTATCTCATACTCGATGATACATTGTATCAGAGAGGTGTACACTACATCCTGTGTTGATGTCTCACTCACGAGGAAGCAATTATCGTGCTTAACGATTGCCATACCGGAGCGTGTGGCGATCATTTTGTCTGGATTGGAAACAACCCAAATTATTCCATGAGCAGGTTACTTCTGGCCAACACTAATCAAGGATTGTATCGAATCGATCAAGAAGTTCCACCCGTGCCATATTTTCTCTCGGAAGATGAGGGCACATCTCGCTCCCATGTTTCCTGTCATCACAGTTGGTCCCTTCACTAAGTGGGGGATTGATTACACTACATGCAGCCCTCCTTTAGCAAGGGGGCACCATTATATCATCATGTCCGTAGACTACTTCATGAAGTGGGTCGAAGCTATGCCAACGTTTAAAGATGATGGAGAGACTGCAACTCTTCTTTTATTCAACCAGATAATAACAAGGTTCGGCGTCCAGAGGGAGATTTTCACTGACCATGGTAGTCACTTTCAGAACCAGATGATGACCGAGTTAACATCAAAGCTTGGGTTACAACAAGAACATTCATCACCCTACTACCCCCAAGCAAATGGTTAGGTGGAAGTTGTGAATAAATTTCTTAAGACCATCCTACAACGAACGATCAACTCAGCCAAGTCAAATTGGCATTTGATGTTATACTCAACATTATGGGCTTACTGAACATCTGTTAAGACTGCAACTAGTTTCTCACCTTTACAAATTGTTTATGGGTTGGAAGCAGTCTTTCCTATCGAATTTCAGATCCCATCCCTAAAGTTGGCAGTACAATTATTGCCAGACACTTCTCCACTTGAAGAACGGTTATTATACCTTGAGCGACTCAATGAGAAGCATCGTGATGCGGCCCTGTCCAATGAGGCTCACAAACATAAAGTCAAGTGTCAGTATGATAGGTCTATTCATCCTCAGATTTTCACTGAAGGTGACCTTGTCCTGGTCTATGACCAAGATAAGGACCCCCTGGGGGCAGGAAAATTCAAACCCATGTGGTTCCGACCTTTCATCATAAAAGAGGTTCTAAAAAAGGGTTCTTATCGTCTAGTTGAATTTGAAGGGAATGCTTTGGCAGAGCCTAGAAATGGACTCTACCTCAAGAAGTATTACTCATAGGCATCTCACCATGGGTAACTTTTTGTAACATATGTATAGTCTTTGTAATATTACTTTCTAGTTTCTTTTAGTATTATGGATGTGTCATTTTTGATGTTATCTTTCGTCACTGTGGCAGATGTCAAGTGAATCTGAGGTGTTCATTAAGTACGCATATGGTGCTAGCCAACACACTTGGAGGCTTGCCTCCGCAACTTGGGTAAGTTTTACACCTCGAGGCCAATTATTATCTTCCAGAGGTATATGCTTAGGTGAAACCACAAACAATGTCTCAGAGTATAGTGAAATTATTGAGTTGCTTCATGATGCCTTGTCATTTGGTATCTCTCATCTCTGGGTCTATCTCAATGCTCAGCTAGTTGTGTCTCAGTTAAATAGAGTCTACCGTGTTCATGATCCGACTTTACACCAACGATTCCTTAGGGTACGTCTCTTAGAATGAATCTTTGATTATATTACATATTTTCATGTTCCTAGGAGATTAAACCAAATTACAGATACTCTAGCTAATAAAATTTTAGATTGGCATCTTGCACACATATAAAAGGACATACACATAAACATGTAAATACATTTTTTGATCCATATGACACAAAAAGACATAAAAATCCATATATAATATCATAGTCACTAGAGTACATAGGTGGATGCAAGCGCCTAAAAAATATGACCAATAACGAGTCATGGGGCTTATGCCCTCAAAAAATATATACAATTAGTGCTCTCGACACGTGAAAAGTCTAACTAAGGTCAGGGCCTATGGGCCCTATTGTACTGATCAACAACGTTTGCCAAATGTTGAAACAATTGGACCCACGTTCGTGGTGCCCCCACTACATGAGGTTGCATAGATGGTGGAAGATCCTCAATCTCCGCCATAGGGACCGTGCGAGTGAGCGAAGTAAAGTTTTGCTCAACTCGTCTCAACACCCTCTCAGCCTCCCCGACTAGAAGCTCTCTTGCTATTGTTGGTCCCCCTGCAGAGGCAGGTGCGGCCCATGGCCGAGGACGACGCCTATTCCTCTCATAGTCCACAGGTTGAAATGGTATCACATCTGCACACAACAAACACACATCCGTCAAATACTCTGGTATAAAAAAATTGATATATTACAAAAACAACATAAAAATTACATATGTTTCACAAAAAAAAACCAGCAAAACAATGATGTCAACTTACCCATCTCTCCTCTCTCCTCACCAGGAGGTACTGGTATCTCAGGATCTCTCGAGAAATCAATCCTAGCATAAGGGTAGTCCTCTATGACTGGGATCTGTCACAACAACCAAGCGAAGAAATCATCGTCAAATGACTCATTGGTCCTTCCACCATCTTGTCATGGCAGTAACACTGCCCATCTACAAACTGCAGGAAGAGAGGCCTGATGTCCTCATACCACTACTCGAGGACTGAAGCTTAGAACTCTTTCAAAGAGGATAGAGCATAGAAAGGTCGACGCCCCCCCAAAACTTGGAACCCAAAGAAAAAATAAAGATTTAAATTGCAAGATGAGAGAGTTTGTACTTACTTGGTCCAGATAGATGTTGTTTCATCCACTGTAGCTCTCAGAATCACCACTTTTATCAAAGGGGTTTTTTTGCTCCAGAGTCAATTTCCAAATCAGCAATGGTGATAATGAGTTGCCAGCTTCTATTTATAGACTTTTTGTCCTCTTTTTGTCACTTTTTTGGCCCCCCTTATCATTTTCTTTAAACCAAAAACCATTTAGAATGATTCAGGAGTTGCATTGGAAGGGTATGATCGAGTATCAGGACAATTTTTTGGAGTTTTGGGTAAATTTTGACGGTCCGTGGAAAAATTTCAGATGATCAACTTGAGCATATAGGTTAGGTTTCTACCCTGACTTTTGTATCTCGTTGTATTAATCCCTTTGCCATAGGATTGATCCCATCAGGTTGTGATACAAAACCATCATTGCTTCTTTATAAGTGTCGTGAGTTGGTGGTAGAGCTTATCGGAACATGGATGCCCTAGGTAGATCCTGGTTGCATTATGGTGTCCATGCTGTCTCTAATCACTGTAGGCTTGGGAGTCCTTGTTTTTTTCCTGATTATGAGTTTGAGCCTCATTTGCATGATTCCTTTTCACTCTTGAACTCACCCTCGGGACTCCCAAAAGACATAACGGGTCTTCTTTTAATCCCTTTTCAAAGACTCTAAACATGAAAAGATTGCCGAGCGATCATGTGTCCTTTCACACTCGTTAAACTAAAATTTGAAGTCATGTCTGTCTGGCGGTACTTTACCCCTTTTTCGGTCCAGACGGTCAACTGTACAAACAAAGGTATACTCTAAGGAACTTCAGTTCTCTAGAAGAGTACTCTCAGGTATCATTTTAACTCTTTTTCAGGCCTGAGGGACTAAATTTATGAAAAAGGAACCCCCACGGAGTCCATAGTTAAGCTCTTTTCAGACTCCCTAAAATTGAAAAGATCTCCGAGTGACCTTATTCTTTCACACTCGTTAAACTAGTCCAGAAGAACATTCCTGACAGATTCCATAGTTAAGCTTTTTTCAGACTCCTTAAAAATGAAAAAATAGCTGAGTGATCTTGTCTTTATCACACTCGTTAAAATGGTTTTGAATAGACGTCTTGTTGGTGCTAGTTTACCCCTTTTTCAAACCGACTAGACTACCTTCGAAAAAGGTACCCCAATGGAGTCTCCTTTTACATTTTTTCAGACTCTCTAAATATGAAAAACCATTGAGCTTACCTTCTCCAGGCTCGTTAAACCTACATCGAAGGACATTACCATTGTGAGTTTTGTTAATCGCATTTGCATACCTGCATCTTTGGTCTAATGCTGTCTCCATGTTGCTCTCAACTGAACCATCTGAAGCATACCGTATACACAAGACCTGTATCACTTTGCCTCCGCGTATTGACACCTAGAGGAATTTTCCCGAGTGTCATTTCTATGAACATCATTCTTGTCCTTGCCCCTTGAACTTGTATGTTTGTAACATTTGTTCCTCCATTGTAACATAACATTCTTTTATTATTTTTCCAAAATCATTGAAAAAGACAAAAAAAATTAAATATACCCCAAAAAGAGGAAGGGAAAAGTATTTTCTTTATTGGTAGCATAATGAGTCGCCCTTGGATAAATCACATCTGTCCATTTGTTCGTCAAATTCTAGGATTTAATACGACCTTAGGAAGTTGTTCTCGCTACATAGAGTTGTGTCCTCCATTTGGTTATTCTTCCAAACATATGGAGAGTTTGCGTTGCCTCCTGCCTCGTAAACTTATGTTAATGCCATGCTGCCTGAGTCTCATCATTTGTCGTGCTATTGTCCAAGGGAATTTTTTACCAATCCTGAGTCGGCCCCTCTGTAGTTTATCTCTTTCCCTCATACCCAGCCATCATGAATGTCCAATCAAGTCTTTGTTCAAAATCAATGAAGCCTTCAGTCTGATCATCAAGATTCTCTAGTCCATGACCGACGATCCATTGAAGACCTCTGAGTAGTGCAGTCGTACACTCATATTACACTCCTACCTGAGTTTTGAAGATTTTGAAGTTGTTGCTCGAGCTTTGAAGAACTCATCTCCAACCATCAGGCCTTATCAACTTCTAAGAAGATGGATACTCTATATGTGTATCTTTTTTATTTTGAGATGTAGCTCTGTTGTGTATTGTTCACGGCTACACTTTATATAGTTATATGACATGGATCTACAGTGTATTTGATTGGTAGCCATGATTTTATTTTATCCTAAGCATGGGTATGCCTGGGTCAGTGAGACAATTGTTATTTTTGCAGATGACACCTCCCAATTTCTGGTCCCTGGGCTCACTTGTTCGACACATCAGTAAAGATTGTTAATGTATTTTGACCATCAGATGCTCTTCTGACCTCACACATTAGGGGGAATCTATTATAACCCTAAATTGCACCATACATGCATACCTAGCATCAGGCCATCTCTGATTCCTTCTTTGCTAAAGCACTATTGAACAACTCTTCTTAAAAACCTATTTTATAAAGGCCCATGCACCCTACTCCATTACTGCACACGTGTACACTCTAGTTGACCCAAAATATCCCACGTGTACCTACAAAAGCATGAAAAAAGGAAAGTTGTCGATGGAACACACAGCTTTGGGTGAGTTAACTAAACCTTCTGACCATGCATGGCCGAGGGTTTGACCAAATACCTAGCTTCTTCTAGCATATAAAAGAAGGGTTAGGGGTCCCATTTGGAAGAGGAGAATCATAGTAAAGAAACTATACCCGATTGCGCATTCCATTTGTCCCAACCCTTTAGCATTCCTTGTGCAAAGAGAAAGATAGAGCAAAGAAGTTGGAGGAAAGTTGAAGAGGATCCTAGGACCAGGTTCATGGAGCAACGACCGACTTCATCATTGTAAGTTGATTTGTTGAAGTTAATAATAAAGAATTACTTTTCCCGTCCCACCATTTGAGGTTTTCATGGTTTATTGCATACTTGTTTATTGAATCTCTAACCCATTAACCTATATATCAAATGCATGTGGAGTTTTTTATTTGTCTTATGTGAATGGAGGTCAACCTTGGGAGCAGAGCTGCAATCAAAAAGAGATCAAGCGTGAGGAAGGATCTACATCAAACTCCCAAAATAAGGTATGCTCACTTGATCTTCTTAACCATGTATTTGCTCAAGAATAATGGGGATTAGGTCTGGGACGACGGTAGAAAGTAGAAATCTTTAGGTCTTTTCTACATGCATAATTAAACCCTAAGTGCTAGTCCATAGAGGGATTTCCCACTCACAACAACAACCTTGTACTTCAAATAATTATCAATGTTATGAATAATAGAATTATATGTTAAGATCTTTTATTGATAATTAGCAAACATTAACAACAAAATATTTTAACATTTTTAGATATCTCAATGTTTTTACGTATATACATATATTAAAAATAAGTATATAAAGTGAATTTTTTTTTATGCATATGATTAACTTTAAAAATATTGTGAAACATATATATCTTCCGCACAAATACATCTTCAACACAGACATATAGTCCACACAAATATAGCTTTGACATCTCCACACAGGAATATCCTCTCACAACCAACACTTAGTCCAATAGTTATCAATGTTATTAATAATATAGTATTGTTATGCATATGCATACAGTCTTGGATGAGAGTGTCTTATGGGAAAATGTTATCAATAATAAAATTGTGTTAATATTTTAAGATTATATTAATAAAAATTATATTCATATGCATAAATATGTTAAAACATAAGTATATAAAGTGAACAAAATGATTTTATGCATATTCGTAACTTGAAAAATATTGTTAAACATATATATCTTCTGGAAAAATACATTTTTGACACATACTAGTCCACACAGATATAACTTACGCACCTTCGCACATGTATATCCCTCGCACAACCAACACTTAGTCTGATAGTTACCAATGTTATCAATAATAGAATATTGTTATGCATATGCATACAATATTTGATGAGAATAAGCAAACATTAACAACAACAACCTAAATTAAAAAATAAGTATATAAAGTGAAAATATGTTTTTATGCATATGCTTAATTTAAAAATATTTTTAAACATATATATCTTCTACACATAGACATCTTCGACATAGACATATAGTCAACACATATATAGTTTTTGCACCTTTGCATAGGTATATCCCCGCACAACCAACACTTAGTCTAATAGTTATCGATGCTATCAATAATATAATTATATGTTAAGATTTTAAGATATATTAATAAAAATTATATTCATATGCATAAATATCTTAAAGAATAATTATATAAAGTGAACAAAGTGTTTTTATGCATATGCGTAACTTAAAACATATTTTTAAACATATATATCTTCCCCATAGATACATATTGTTATAACAAATGATTCCTCACTCCATGTATCTTGCTTCGATGGTCTTCCATTTCCCTCTACAGACTTAATTTCCCCTTTTTCCTCACTACAGAGCCAAAAATACATATTTTTGTCCATATACGCGAGCCACAGTTAGACAACTCATGTATATGCAAGTTGCTCCATTATAGTCTGCATACATTGGGTTTTGTGATTAAAAATTAAAAAATATGTCAGGTTTCCATGACATGTCATGCGATCCATGATCCTTGATCTTCCATGTACTGGAAACGCTCCGACTCAACCCTTAAATTCCATTTGGAGGCTATAAATTGAGCAATATACAAGCCTTGATAGAATTCATCACATTGAGAGAAAATACAGTCTAGAGAAATTTCACCTCATATTGATTCTGAATCCATTTTTCCTTGAAAGTCTGGAATCCTTGTGTTCAACCCCCAAGATCTTTCTATCTTGATATGGAGAACCTCATTGACTCCTACTACTTGTGAGATTTTTCCTTTGTGGAGGATTGAAGTGGTAAATGCCTAGATGGAGGGACTTGGTTTCTCGGTTCCAATATGTGTTGTTACAAAAGTTTGTCACCTATGTACTTCTGTTAATTACATTAATAGAAATACTCTTTGCTTGTCCAATTTATATATTGAAAATATTTGTATTACTTTCCATGGGCATATTTGTTATGTATGTTAATGGATTATGCTAATTTGTATGCTAGCATTCTACATAATTTCCACATGCTTGCGCATCTTGGTTGTTGAGGACAAGTTGTAGGTGTGAATATTCAGGTCACATGTTCAACAATGGTTTTCTTCGAATGTCTGAATGAGGTAGGCTTCCAACCTTCTCTTATTATCATTTTCATTTATATATCATACTTGAGATTAGAGTTGATTTATGGGTGTCTTTCCGTCTGTTGTGGTTTGCCCCTATCCATAGAGAGATTTTCCTCGTAACACATCTTCAACATGTGCATATAGTCCAAACAAATATAGATTTGGCACCTCCACACATGCATATCCCCGCACAACCAACACTTAGTCTAATAGTTATCAATGATATCAATAATAGAATTATATGAAGATTTTAATAATATATTAATACAAATTATATTCATATGCATAAATTTGTTGAAAAATAAGTATATAAAGTGAACAAAATGATTTTATGCATATGCTTAACTAGAAAAATAGTGTTAAACATATATATATATTGCACAGATATATCTTCGGCACAAACATATAGTCTGCATAGATATAGTTTCTACACCTTCACACATGTATATCCCCCACACAACCAACACTTTGTTTAATAGTTATGAATGTTATCAATAATAGAATATTTTTATGCATACGCATATAGTCCTGCAACTCCACACTTCAAATAGTTATCAATGTTATCAATAATAGAATATTGTTATGCATATGCATACATTAGCATCAAAAGCTTTTAACTTTTTGCAGTGAAAACATTTTGCATAAAACTTTGTAAAAATAAGAAAATAAGTGAAATATTTAATGTGTAATAAAACTTAGTAAATTAATAAGTGAAGTGTTTAAGCCATAGGTTGGAATTTGCAAGAAACAATGTAAATAAGTGAAACGTTTAATGGGGAGGTTAGCATATGCGGGAAACAATGTAAAGTGTTTGTAGATTAGGATCAACAAGAACCAATGCACAATATCTACATGTTAGAATTGTATAAATCAATGCATATCCCTTGCATGTGTGCACAAGCATATCTCCCGCAAAGCCAAGAATTAGTCTAATTTAAAGCCTTGTGCAGGTAATTGATATCACTCATCCTCCCACACTCCTGCACTTCACAACTCCACACTTTTAATAATTCACAAAATGCTTTTATGCATATGCTTAACTAAAACAATATAGTTAAACATATATATCTATCGCATAGATATTTTTTGGGCACAGAGACATCGTCCCCAAAAATATATCTTCCACATGTCTGCACATGCATATCCTCCAGACATGCAAGCCCTTGTCTAATTTGAACCCTTGTGGTGACAATTCATAACAATCATCCTCCTGCACTGCCACACTTCGCAACTCCGCACTTCCAATGGTTCCACCATGCAAATTCTAACCAACAATGCAATTTTCTTGATAAACGACTCATTTATGGAAATTCATTTTTAAACATTTTGAAGTCTTTGTAGTGAAAACATTTTACATAAAAATTGTAAAAAATAGAAAAAAAAGGTAAATTTTTCAATGTCCAAGAAAACTTAGTAAATAAGTGAAGTGTTCAACATATATATATCTTCAACAAAGATATATCTTCAGCACACACATATCGTCTGCACGACCATATCTTCTGGGTGTCTCCACAGGAATATGCACTGTACAACCAAGATAATCTAATTTATACACGTGTGTCGATGATTCATATTGGCCATTGTCCTGCATTCCTACACTTTGCATCTCTGTACTTACAATAGTTCCATAGCACAAATTATTACCAGTGATGTAATTTGCATGGTAACTGACTGATTCATGGCAATCTCATTTTCTAAGTTTCTAGCACTAATTCTCGATACTTGTATTTATTTTAAGTGGCAGTGTTTATTATAAAAAATAGGTATATAAAGTGAACAAAATTATTTTTTGCATATGTTTAACTTAAAAAATATTGTGGAGTTGAATTTATTTCAAGTAACAATTTTTATTATAAAAAAAAACTAAAAACATCTTTCATAGAACTTAGTAAAAGGAAGTATTTGGAGGTAAATATGGAGACGAAGCAATGTAACATGTATCAAAGTGGAGCCGTGGAGGGAACAATGTAAAGTGTGTGGATGTTATGATGTGCAGGAAACAATGTAAAGTATGTGTAGCTTAGGTTTTGCAGAAAGAAAATAGGGTAGACTTCCCTGGACATCAGATGTTCCTTTTACACAACATTGAAATTGATAATAGGATATCACAAATTTGTTACTGGTACACCTTCTTCTTTAACCAAATCTTAGAGAATACCATATGTAGAAAATTGAATAGGTGGGCAATCCAAAAGTAGAGCAATTTTGAAACTTCAAACTTAAAACAATTAAATCTAGAGCCATAAATTCTGATTATGGTGAGAATTAAAACAAAACTTGACAATGGATAAACTTGGTTAAGTAAACATAGAGAAGGAAATAAAGGCCCAAGAAAGGATGTGGCACTATGTTATTCAATTTTTACAGTATGATACAAAATTTTCAATTCCTAGCATAGACATCAAAATATTATTTCACGAAATGAAAGTCAATGGCTATGTATGCACAAAACAAGATATTTCATTGAAAAATGATAAAGAATTTGAAATTAAACAATGAAATCCATAACCATAAATTTTGATCATATTCAGAAATAAAACAATACCTGACAATGGAACATGTAGGTTCAGTTAACACAGCCAAGGAAAGAAAGGTCTGAGAAAGGACCAAACACTATTTTATTGATTTTGTATAATACAATACAAAATTTACTAATCATAGCATTGAGGTCAAAACATCATTTGGCCGAATGAAATTCAATGGCTACATATGCATAGAACATGATATTTCATTGAAAAAATGATAGAGAGTGAACACATGCTTGAAAATTATGTCTAAAAGTAAAAGTCTAGAAAATCAACAACTATGTATGCCAAAACAATACCTTAGCAAGGCCAAAAAATGTACAATTGTATTTTCAATAATTTATGTAAATGAAAAAACATTTCTTCAACAAGCTCAAAAAATACACGATTGTCTTTTGAATAAGGTCTATAAAAAGTGAAAGTGTTTTTCCAAACGGACTGGGGTTGGAGCTCTTGCAGACCATAAAATAGAAGAAATACCTAGAACAAAGAAAGAAAAATAGTTATAAATGGGTGTTAGGTTTTGAAAAATACAAAACAAGCAATTTTAGGTCATTACTAGGTAATGAAAGAAAAGAAGAGGAAAATAAAATGTAATTCTTTCTTGACTACTTACCAACAAGGAAGTGTTTTATTATTCTGGTTTGTCTGTTGTAGGTATGCATATGGATTTAAGGGAGTTGTTTCTTTGAACTGTTGTTGAGCTGTCTCTGGTGCTTATTTTGGTTTGAAAATTTGTTCCAATGCATTCTTGACCCAGTCAAAAATATAGTCTTTGAGTAGACTGATTATTATTTCTTTCTTAACTTGAAGAGAAAAAATATTCTCCTCCACTTCTTTGGATTTGAGCTAGACTTGGTCGATGACTGAGAATTGGTCTTCGTTTTCATTAAAAAATGTAACAAGCCACTATTTATATTCATCATAAAAAAATTCCACGAGATTGTCGAAGTCATTAACCAATAAGGTTTACATTGTGGCTAACTCACAATCAAGATCTTGTTTGGTAATCATGGTTGAATTCCTGAAAAAATCTCGGCCCTGTAGTTCCTTAACAAAAAAAAGTTATTTTAAAGTAGTATATCCTCTTCTTCCATTGATATTTTGACAAGTAGCCTGTAATGTCCCCCACTCTTAGAGAGGTGATGAGGAGACTTAGTGGCCTAGGCACCCCCACTAGGTCATAGTCTCACACTGAAGGGGGGAAAGTCAAGAAGTTAAAAGTTATATTTTTAAGTTGACTTAAGAAAGGAAAAGGATAAAGGAGTAAAAGA
>WSFP011513475.1:0-12944 GCA_009831015.1 Picea engelmannii | reverse complement strand
TATTTTAAGTTTACATCTTATGTTAGATAGCAGGTAACACCATTCCCGAGAATTGAAATTTCTTTCATTTTTAGTTACTAGACATTTCAAGGTCATAATATATATAATTATTTGTCTTTCTGGCGTTACAAACTTGCTCCCGAATATGAAACACTTCCTTGAATTTATTCCGTAATTATTATGGTTTCTTTTTTCATAAGTTTACACTTGACATAGGTTAAGAGGAGCTCATACAAATATAGGGAGATGAATTTAGCTTAGTACTGCTGATCAGTGAGAGGTTAGTAAGTGCATTGCTTTCTTTTTTTCAGATTTGTGTATATATGAATGAGACGATGATTGCATTAATTAGATTTGAGTGTTTCTGTATCATTGTTTCAATTGTATTTATTTAGTATTTAATAGTTTAAAATCTTTAAACATTAAAAAAAACAAAAAGATTTATGTTCTTACTTTATCTTATTTTGAAACATTCTTATAAACATTCATTTTCACAAGATTTCAAGTAAACCTTGTAAACTGTATATAGATTGTTTATAATCATTTGTATATTCATGTTTCTTTTTAATAAACATTAGTAAGTAATATATCATTTGTTAGAATCATCTATTTTAGATTAGTTTCATTTTTTTTTTTTTTTTTAGGACTTTAGTTCGCCAATGGAGCCATTAAACCTATAAGGTCATTTCATTCCAAACGAATTGGGTTATTTAGACAACCTCAGTCCGGATTTGAGCTTTCAGTTGATGGTGTGTCACTTATGCGCATCAACAAATGGCGCTAGAAGGAGGGAAGAGGTAAATTTAATGATTAAATGTACTACCCCTCAACCTGTCATAATTCCAGATTTATAAACTTTTCTTCTTTTGTGTAATCTTGAAATGCAGTAGAAGGTAGGCCAGACTGACAAGCTAGCCTTGCATGAGTCTTTGTTTTGAACATATTTAATTCCCCATGGCTGCCCAAATCACTGTGTTGGAACATGCTTTGCACTTCTCATTACCTGATATTCCCAATGAGATAGTCTCTCACTTGATCAAACTCACCTTTGATGGTGGGGGGAATGTATCTGCTAAAGACCATATTAACAAGTTTTGGTGTAAATGCATCAAGCATGATATTTCTGATTTAAAGGTTTTATGTAAATTGTTCTCTTTTACTTTCAAGGGTCAGATTAAACATTGGTTTGAGTCTTTTCCAACATATCACATTATTGATTAGTTTCAGTTTGTAGATGAATTTTTAGATGATTTTGAAAACTATGATTACAATCAATTATGTGAAGAATTTCAGACTTTACTAATCAATGAAAATTCATCTCCAGGAGGATTTTCAACAAGAATCCATCATGCTCTCTTTAAATTTAATCTTGATGACATGTCATTTGTACTAAATATTCTCTATGATGTTTGTGTTTCTTTCATCAAATCATATTTAATCACGAATGATGATTTGGTTACAAATCCTATCACTCAATTGCAAGAAGAATTTTGTTCACAGGATGAGAGGAATCCATATGAAAATTTTGAACAAGCAATGGAGGTAGAACCTATTGAAAAGGTTCTTAATTACAATCAAATTGGTTTTTCCTCTGAATCATTGTATACTCAGCCCTCGACCATCGTGGAAGAATATTTGATGTTAGTTCAAGGTGAATGTCCATATTATTCTAACTCTTTATCTAATCAATACTTAAATTCAGTTATTGAAGAACACTTAGGTGATGAAAACGATCTTAAGCATTTTAACATTCCAATGAAACTTATTAGAGATGTAGAACTGCAATTGGAAGAAGAAACCTTAAAACTTCATCCATAAATCATACCTTATCCACAAGAAAGATTAGATGTTTGTCATGAAAGTTTTGAATTATCTATCATACAAGAGACAAATTTAGATGATCATATTATGTTGAATAATTTATCACCAAAATAGACTGAAACTTTTAAGGAGAGTGAAGAAGAATGTCTTGAGAATACCAATGTTAAATATCATAGATCAAGAGATTTTTTTCATGTGTTCATTTATGGTTCCTTTTATTCTTTATATCCCGATCTCTTCTTAGATTTTGATGGACATGATACTTTACCAATAGTATCGTACTATTTTCCATCACAGTCAAATCTTTTCGATATGCCAAAATTTGGTGAAATTAACTCCAAACATAACATTTATGGAGTCAGATTTGATGCTTTTTCACTTTCATCACTCACATGGAAAAATTACATGTTGCAAGATGATTTTACATGATTTATTGTTGAAAAAGACAATGCAATCATTCTTATGGAGATCAAACATTCTACATTGCAGATTCGTTCTTTGATTAGTTCAAATTTTAATGTTTATGCTTCACATTTTGAAATGATCAATCTCATCAAAGGAAGCACTCAAACCAATAATCTAATTGATGTCATGAATCCTCTTATGTTGTGTTACCCATTGATATATTCATTTCATCAAAGTCATAGTTTGTATCCTAATTTTTATGATAGGATCTTAAAATGTCTTGAAGATTCGTATCTAAAAAAATTTCATAATAAAGATAAAGTTGTGCTTTCTTTGTTTCTACCAAAATATCTAGGAAGTAAGCATGACATGATTTTTTTAGATCCTCCATGTGAAGAAATTGATGAACACTTGGAGAATTGATAGGAGGATGGGGAATTTCGGCCTTGGTTGATGGTTATGTCATGTCCCCATAATATTGACAAGTTTTCCAAACTTACTTACACTCTTCCATGCCATTATGACCCATATCACGACAAGATTGCAAAGTGGTTGGAGGATTCATACATCAAGAAGTTTTAAAGGAATGGTAAGGTCATGCTTGTTTTATTTTTAAATGAATATATAGGAGGTAAGCATGACATATTTCTTTTGTATCTGCAAATACTACATTCTTTTATTCTAATTTTCGAATTTCTATGCCTTGTAGGATTGAATATGCTCTTGTTGTTGCACTGTAAATACGATTTTACTTAGCATTTTGATATATTTAGTAGTTTAGAGTAGGTTTAGGAGTAGGTTTCATTTAGTTTTATTTCTCATTGTTTCTCTTTGTAATAATTCAGTTATGAACACATGTAGGTACACCAAGAGAACCATAATATGAATGTTGTCAGGGAAGTCCACTTTAAATCTTTTTCTCTCTGCTTTTCGTTGAATATTTATTTTCAAAAACATAGTATCATCATAAAAATGTTAACTGGAAACTAAAGAGATAAGTAAATTTGAACTGCCAATTCAACCCTGACCCAAGGTGACATGAGTATGATTGCACTCATCTTAATAAGGATTTTTCTATTTTCTTTTAGTCTCTTTTATTTTTAATAATAATGCTTGGTCAAAGTAACATCTCATGCATCACTATCTTAAGAAAAGAACTTGCTCGCACATGATATTTTATATGATTTAGTTCTTCCTTTATTTTACATTGAGATGCTAGTGCATCCAAAAGCTCAAGTTTATTAATGCCAAAATCGTTTCTTTAAAAGTTTTCTTTTGTTGTTTTGATTTTGTGTACTTCTGATTTTGAATCCCATTAATAAAATTTGATTTGGTTTGTTGTGTGTTTTTTGTTTTCTTTGATTGCTTTGAATGAGTTTTCTTCTTATTTGTGTTTTTGAATCAATATATTTCTTATCAAAGAGCTATTGTTGAAGGAAGCATTTATTTTAATACTTGTATTTTTCAAGCAAATTGAAATAGTTCAAAGAGGTCTTGATATTAAGATATAGCTCAGAAAATTGATTTTTAAGTCAATTGTCACTTTCATTTTGTCCTCAAATTGTCTTTCCTAGAGTATTACACTAGAGATATGGTTTAAATATTTGAGAATTACGATGATATTTAAACCTTTTACACCATCCATATTCTTAAGGAATCACTTTTAAGTGCTTCCCCATTCTCTAGATTATTTCTTAAAAGAAATCTAAAATCTCTAAACCATGATAAAAATTCTAGTTTTGAAAGAAATAAATAACATGATCAACTATTCCCCTGTATTACAATTAACCTCCAGTATCACCCCACTCTCTTTGTCATCAAGAAATCTATAGTTGTATTATTATTTAAAAGTGGCATAAGAGGGTTGGAAGCACTTAAATGTGGGAAGTGTGTCTAAACTCGTTGGGGTACTGAACAGACTCGTTGATAGCGGGTAAATGCACACATGATACCAAAACAACTTCGTTGAGGTATTGAACAGGCCTGCTGGTAGCGAAGAAATGTTGGGTTGAGAGGTAGCATGTATATGTTTTTAAATTAACTTTTATGGAAGTATACATCATGTGGATACAACTATTAGATGGGATTAAAGCATTTGAGTGGGTTAAATGACATCCCTGTCGAGGCTATGGACGTCAGATGGCAGCAGTGGCTCTGTCAACGATATTGAAGTTCTTTTATAAACATCCTGACTCTTTGATTCAGACATTATTTCACGTTATAATCCCCTGCAAAGAAAATTCTATTGTTTGGTTATAACATTGAGCTTATCCTAATACTATATGGTCTCAGAGTGAATTTATTTCAAGGACCTTAAATCATTTTTCAAGTCTCATTCTTTTCTTCCTGAGATGAAATCTTACCAAATCAGAGATAATTGGTTCACCCAGTAAGTCGCCATTTGTTGGGCCCCAACAACTCCCCCTAAGTTTTTACAAAATTTAAAGGGCCCCCATTGGAATCTTGATAATTATAATGAGTTACATAATCAACCTTTTCAAATAGTTCCATACATTGGCTTTCTTTGAGACAAACTTAAAAGATTCACTATATTGTGAGATATTCATTACAAGAGTATATGTCAAAATTTAGAAACGAGCATAGAAATCTCAATTTAAAAAAAAACGCTAATTTTTATCAACTGTTTACTTTCGTTTAAATTATGATTATTTGTTCTTTCTTTTGTTCATTATCAAGTTTGACTATTTTGAATAATGGGTTCAATACTTCATCAAATAATATCTTGGTTGGTTTCTCATTTTCATAAAATCATTTGGTGATATTAATTAATTAAATTATTTTTGCATTTTGCATTTCATTTCAAAATAAAAATAATAATAAAAAAAAGAATTATCTATCATTTGTTTGATTTTGTAAAAAATCCAAATTAATATTTTTTTCTTCTCCATTAACTTGAAGATTCTAGAATTTAAAGATCATATTTGAAAGGAAATTATAAACAATGTTTGTTTAGAATTTATAGTTAGTTTAAATTCATTTTTTATTTTACTGTTCTAGATTTTGTTTTATTCAGAATTTTTAGGTTATTAATTTAGGTTTCTTTTTGTTTCACGGGTTTCTATTATCATTTATTTTGTACGGATCTGATCATGGATTAATTTTATTTTCTAAATAAGTTCAAGATGATTGATCCAAAAATAATATTGGATTGTTGCAATTAAATTTATGAGCAACAACAAATAAAATTTGGAAATGTGTCAAGAACAGAGACAGGATTTTGCAGGATTGATTGCAAGCAAAGCATGAGGAATTTGAAGAAACGGTTGAAAACCCATCTCCAAAATGGACGCATTTAGCTTCTGCATAGAAATTTTCCCAAAACAATGCACGATTTGAGAGATATATGTTTCTCTTTAAGAGAAACATTTCAGGTGGCGGAAATTATTAGTGATGCCCACACTGTTCATTCATTGTATAAATATATGAGAAAGTTCAGAGCTAGGGAGATCAAGGAAATTGAGAGGAGGATTTTTATCCTTTCTCTTTTGTATATTATTTATTTTGTAAACTTTTCTTCTTCTCAGATGGAGTAACGGATACTTGAAATCTTTGGGAGAATGGACTAGTATTTTCAAAAAAGAATATGGAATTCTTGGTTGTTTAATGGATTTTGTCACGTGAGTAAAATAGTTTTATTTTAATTATAATATCTTCATATTCTTTGAATAATTGATTATTTATTGATTTAAATTAGCTTTAGTCTTTTTTATCAATATATCGTTAATCACTATCATTTATATATTAACTTTTTTTAATCTTTAAGAATCTATTATCCCAAAAGTTCTTCCTGGACCATATGAATAACATATTTTGTTGAAAATATATGAGAAAAAAATTTACTCTTTGGATTTTGTGCTTTTGTAGATTGTGCAATGTTAATATTGTTTCTCATATAATTTTTGAATATGAAACTTTATTTTTATTGAATTAGCTTTAGACTATTCTGCATATAATTTTTTATATCATGCTTTTCTTTATGTTGTTCATTATCTTTTGGTTTAGTTTATATCTGTGATTGATCATCTATTCAAGTATTTTGAGTTTACATCTGATGCTAGATAGCTGGTAACACCCTTCCTGAGAATTGAAATTTATTTCATTTTCAGTTATTGGACATTTCAAGGTCACAAGATATATAATTATATATCTTTCTGTCATTAAAAACTCACTCTAGAATATAAAACACTTCCTTGAATTTCTTCAGGAATTATTATGTTTTCTTTTGTCATAGGTTTACACTTGAAACAGGTTAAGAGGAGCTCATACAAATACAGAGAGATGAATTTAGCTTCGTATTGTTGATCAGTGAGAGGTTAGTAAGTGCATTACTTTCTTTTATTCAGATTTGTGTATATATGAATGAGACGATGATTACATTAATTGTTTCAATATATGATGTTATTGTTTCAATTGTATTTATTTAGTATTTATTAGATTAAAATATTTAAACATAAAAAAAACAAAAAGATTTATGTTCTTACTTTATCTTATTTTGAAACATGATTATAAACATTCATTTTCGCAAGATTTCAAGTAAACCTTGTAAACTGTATATAGATTGTTTATAATCATTTGTATATTCATGTTTTTTTTAATAAACATTAGTAAGTAATATATCATTTGTTAGAATCATAGATTTTAGATTAGTTTCATTTCTTTTATTATTTCTAGGACTTTAGTTGGCCAATGAAGCCATTAAACCTGTCGAGTCATTTCATTCCAAATGGCTTGGGTTATTTAGACAACCCCGGTCGATATTTGACGGTGTGTCACTTACACCCGTCAACACATGCTTATCTTCTTCGATATCCTCATAATCAAAGTATGTATCCAGAGCTCTAAACCAATCTAGCATCTTTTCAACGTTTTCGTTACCTTCATACATCAAGATGCTTATATTTTCTCTGGCACCTATTCTTGCAACAACTTTAAATAGACGTTCTTCTGCAACATCTTCGGCTACAACTTATTCTGCTCCTTCTTTGTTCTCAATTTCAGCCTCACTGATATCTCCAGTATTAGGTGTTTGTGTTTGTGATGTCTCCATAGCATCTACTCGAGAACGAAGTTCTCTCATTTCCCTTTCCATGGATGGATCAGGTAAAGTTCTTTATGTATGTCTCATTGGCAACATTGTTTCAATATGTCCATGCTGAATTCAACTCACAATTTTCCTTTGTCTTCTCTTTCTTACATAAAACAATATTTGTAATCTTTGGTACCACCTAATGCAGATCCCCTACCTCAGTAGGGTCTGCTGACCTCCTGGACTATTGATCTTCAACTCCTCTGAGCCAAAGTGGCTCCTTGGTCCACACCAGAACCTTCATGAAACAAATCCACAGGTCCTTTTCATGAAAATACATTCCCGTGAATAAGCACTAGGATTAAGTTTCCCCTCGAGGTGACCATTGGCAGTGGCCACTAGCCTGACCAAAGGTGATTTGCACTTTGTTACTTCGGGGCCTTGGGTGTTTTGCTGCGAGTTCCCTCAACTCTTCCAATCCCTGAACTCCGAACTAGAGCTTAGTGAACGCTATCTCCTCCCTTTATCCTCCAACGATATCACCTCCAGCTATGATATGGAGCCCAACTCCCAAAATACTTCGTGACTTCGCACTTCGTATATGTCGAAAGATAAATCAATTTTGTTCTTTTGAACCCCAAGTTCTACTCATGATAGATCGATGGTCCACTATCTCCTATGATCCAATGGTCCATATCTATTTTTCGCAAATCGAAATTTTGTGAATTGTGACTTCCGAAAGTAACTTCCTCCACTCTTTCGACTCCCATAATGCGGATGTTCTAGAATTCCAAATCAATGGATCTCCCTCCTTTAGATCTGATAGCTACTATCCCTCCTTAGCTTGCGAGTGTTGGAATAATCTCGCCTTAACCTCCCTACAACTCTATTGGATCTAATGGTCCACGGATATCGATGCTTCTCCCTCAGAGAATTTACACCATCTGTTCAGGTTCTCAATGACTCCTCATCAAATGAATCAATGTCAATCCTCCTAAGCTTGATTCCATGAGGTGACTTTAAACCTTGTCTTTCTTGTGAACTTTTCCATATCTCTATCCTTCATGAGTTTGGTCTTCCTTGAAAACTCAAGGATTTTAAGGAATCTTGCGCGCACCCTTTGTGGTTTCCACAATAACCTCTAGTTATTCAATACCTCTGAATATACACACTCTTTGCGACAAAAGTTATTCAACCACTCACTTGGGTTGGAAAATTCTAATACTTCAACCTATCCTGCACACACCTTGCACGGATCTGTGCTATACTTGCACTCCTACTTGTATAAGATAACGTTACCTCTCAAGATCTTGTCTGAGGTAAAACTCAAAAACTTGCCGACGCACTCCTTGGGGACCTTCACTGCACTCCTTGCAGGAATTATCAAGAAGAGAAACAATTTAAGCTTATACTCTTCTCATTGATTTCATACATTCAACATGAAATCACATACACATGGCATTGAAACAAATGATGCATAAAAGAGACTTAAAATAGACTGTAAACATACCATTCAATAGATGCATACAGTAATCATAAATCACCATGAAATTGAATCAAAGCATTCTTATATTAATTCAAGTGCTTTTGTACATGGTTTCTATAGTAACAATTATCTTCTCATACAACTCTACAATCTATGTTCTTCTTTGCACTCCTATGCTCTCTTTCTCTACAGCTTCTACCCATATAATGAGAATGATAATAATACCCTACAATACATATGAGGGAGTCTTCTTAAGTTCCCCCCCCCTACAAATCTAAGATCTCTTATCGAATTAAAGATTAATACCTACTTTACATTTATTACAATAAATGCTTACAATCGATAGATGAGAGAAACGCTCAAGATCTGTATTACAATCCCAAGTCATTAAAATCAAATATATCTTTTCATATATTACATTAATGTGCCATCCTTTGAAATTCAAAATTTCTTCAAAATGCACATTGGTGTATATCTAGTTGTCCTCCACTTGTGCTTGCTTTGCTGACGATGCTCCTGCATCACATGTGAGACTAAAGTAAAGTTTGATGAAAATGCTAGTATCTTGTTGTTAAAGTTAAGGAAGGTTTCCAGGTATTTGATCATATACACCAAATATATTACAGAGTTACAAATCAGATTTGGATGACGAAATTGATGAGGGCTTTTGGTTGAGGTATATGTTGGGTACATGGTTGAGACAAGTAGTTGATGAGTTGGCACATACATGAGGTGTATAGTTGATGATGTTGGTACATATTGATGATTCATAGCTGATGAGTAGTTTATACATGATTGGTACATACTTGGTACATGGTTGGAGGCACTTGTTAGTAGTATTGTTGACACATGGTTTATGGATGATGTAGCATATTTGTATTGGTATATCATTAGAAGCACATATTTTTCTTGGTGATGATTATGAGTTGTTGTGTTATGGTTGGTTGATGTGTTTGTTTATGGTACAGGTTGATTACAGGTTGGTGCATGGTTGATGTACTTGTTTGTGGTACAGGTTGATTATAGGTTGAGGTACAGGTCGATGCATGGTTTAGGTTATTGGTACAGGTTGTGTAATGTACCTCAATTTTGTCATAATTGTTTTTTTCTTTTAAGGGAAATTAAGCTCTAAATCTGTAAAACAGACTCATAATAAGAGAAATACCCTTTTCCTATTATTAACCTTTGATACCCAGTGTATTCAATTTCCCTTTCCCAACATGATAGACCCATAACCTAGCATTTGTTTTTCAACTTTCGTTTAAGTCATGCTAGCTTTTGCAAGTGGTTATAAGTTTATACTTGGTAATAAATTAGAAATAAAACATAGGCCTGGGACTTAGTACCCTAGAATATTCTTTAAAACATACTTCAATATACGCATGCAAGCCTAAACTCCAAGACCATGAATAAAAATTTATACACATAGTAATGAGTGTCGAATTTATTTGCTTTATCGTTATATTTAGTTGTTTGGATTTTCCATAGATGACCAAGGCATTCGATGTCTTCCTCTGCAACTCTTTGGTTGAATGAGAGTCTTTCCTTCACAACACAGCCTAACAATATTTCTTAGTTAGAAACAAAAATCTACGCTGACAGTTGATTAAACCTTACCAGATTTACACGAAGTATCACTACCGGTGCTAACTAAACTAGTAGTAACTGGAGGTTGATATTTTACGAAACATAGGTTTCTAGGAGGCCCATCCTTTTCCTCGTAGATATATTAAATATGATAGGAGGTTTTGACAGTCGAGAGTTAATCTCTGACCGACCATTAATGGAGGTGGATGAGGAATGAGAGCCAACCCTGTACCCTCATCCAACCCAAACATGCTAGGTCACTCATATCACATGGCACATTTCCTGTTGTACCCACCACATTCAATATGCGCGGGGTTCGTGCTTTAGGGTCATAGTAGTTGTTCATTGGCATTTTTGTGAAAGCCTGTCTCGAAGTTGGGCTCTGTGTTTCCCCTTTTTTCCCTTGATTTCAATCTGCATGGTGATTATGGTGGCTTGGAGTGCCTCCCATGACTGTTCTTCCTATCGGTAAGTGTCCATTCTATTGTATAAATTTTACTCAGACATTCTGCAAGGTTTGTTTTGTTTTTTCCTTACTGTTGTTTGTACTCTCTCCCAATGAGTTACATGCAGGTAGTGACTTTCCCGTAGGTCATTCTTTAGTCTCCTCCTACACTCGTTGTTTTCATTCGTTGAATTTATCTTTGTATTATCCCACACTATGCTTTGCCAGAATTATGGCCAGAAGTTTGTTTAGGTTAGAGATTTGTATGTGCCTGTATGATATACTTATTTGATGACACAGAAATCTCTTTGGAAAGACTTGAATGTCGTTTCCTATCCTGGTTGAGTATATGTAAAAGGGTTTTTATTTCAGTTTCTCTATTTCCCAAACTACTCGGTGAATTCTTAAGACTGTAATTTTCTTACTTAAGAGTCTCCCAGAAACATAATAGTTGGCCTAACCCTTAAACAAAGGCTTATACACTAATTGTGTACTAAATATGATCAGGTTCATTCTCTTCATGCCCACTTACTTATAATCTCGACACATTACTAAGGGCATGCCCGTATGGTGTTTTTGGCACAGTATTGACCCTGCATTCTATTTCCTTAACTAAACTTATTCATAGAGTGCTAGATAGATTATTGGTACTGTTTATTGGCCCTTTACACTTTTAGAAATAAACATTGGGTTTATTCTTATCATGTGTCTTATGTATGTGATCAACATTCATGTAATTGTTCTCTGTAATGTTTTTCATTGGTTCTTCATTGGTTCTTATCGCTAATGGTTCCCCCCTTTGAATTTTGAGGGTACCCATCAGAGAGGTTTGGGCTCCTCCTCCCCTTTCGATATAGATGGTACACGGTTTTGTCATAACAATGAAGGGTGTCGAATCCCTCCAACTAAAGTTAAGTGTTACTTTAGTTTTTCCTTACTATTATTATTTAATCCTCTTATTTAAGTTGAACGGGTTGTAATGGTTTTGTCACAACATGTGTAGTGGTTTTCAGCCACGCGAGACATGGAGAATGACCTCTGTCATCTGCTTAAGAGGTATTTGAGTTTTTTTCTTCCCTTTTCAAGAAGCTTAGGTGACTCAGGCTAGAAAGAAAGAGTTAACTCTCTATGGTAGAGATTGTTCGTTTTTACACTGGTGTTACCTATGTTATTTATTTTCTCGGGCCAATAAGAGGGTCGACTTTAAAACTATAGTATTGGCTGAAAGGATCAAGTTGGATTTTTTTACTATGTCCTAACTCGACATTATTGGAATGGAAATACGATTTACAATTTTTCTTGACATACTATAATTAAATGATATTGTGAATAATGTGTTACTTGTCGTTTTCGTTCCTCTATCTTTATTTTCAATCTCTATCATCGTAGGTCCTTAGAAAAATAAGAGTACTGGTTGTATAAATTTTTGTGTTTCCAGTTATAACATTTCAACCTGAACTTGTAATAGTTAGATAGACTACTTATTTCATTCCAAGTTGTATTCAAGGTTGCTCTTAATTTACCTTACTTATGTTCATATGAATTGTCTGAAGCTATACTATTTTTGATCACAATGGTATTGACTGGATCTATGCATTAGGTATTTAGATAGGTCTGGGTCTATCGGTATATAAAGTAGACTGAGAGTTTACGACTCTGTCAATTATATCTAGATTATTTTTCTTTATACATATGTAATCATATATATATTTCCCATTCTTTAATTGTATAGTGGGGTGCTATATAACTGTTAGTTTTTTTCATTTACAATTCTTAAAATGTATGCACTACTTTATAATGATACAATGCGTTTCTGTGCAATCTATGATAACGCTTGTCAAGAAGAAAATGCATATGTATATTCAACCTGTTTTCCATATAGTTCATACTATTTTGTAAATCTCTTATTATCGTAGTTGAATGCCTGCTGGAATAATTTGTTTTCTTATATAATATGGTAACATATCTTTGTATAAATGAGTTTTCAGTTGTAGACATTTAATCTTCGTTTATTCAGTAATGCCTACGCAAAGAACCAACTGCAAATGGACCTATATATATATATATACACACTTATATATGTAATATATATATATATATATATATATATATATATATATATATATATATATATATATATATATATATATATA
>WSFP011513468.1:0-12944 GCA_009831015.1 Picea engelmannii | reverse complement strand
GATGTTAGTGTTAGTCCTAACTATTATATGGTTGGTTAGTGGCTATGTGATTTTCATTATATTTTATTTTGGTGCATATAGCATTGAAATATATATGATATGGCATAGAACTTGGCAAAGGTTAACGTGTGACTGTTTGGGTGGCACATTGGGCAAGGAATATCGTCGCATATTTCAATTGTTCGGGCATTGAATACATAGTTTAATGGATTGGTGAATGTTTGGATGTCTTGTACTTAAAATTGAATAGGATGGGAGATGGAAGCGACGTGCAGTAAATGAATTTCACTCCATGCTCCCCCCATTGGTCGTCACCCTAACATTGTTCCTTGTTTCATTTTTAGTCTGTTGGTGGTTAAAATCCTCATTTAAGACTCTTGGGAAGAAGAAGGCTCAACCAGCTTGCCATTTTTAAGATTTTGGTTACAAGTATGGTTCTTTTTCTCTCCATCCATGAAATTTTCTTTGTGTATGAACAAGTGATGGCTCAGTGATGCTTGGGTTTCTGTGTTCCTGAGAATTTCAACTGTGTGAATATGTGATATTTCTCTCTGTGATGATTGTAATTTTTTCGGATAGAAAGCAAAATAATTGGGTTTTGTTTAAGTTGTGCATTAATTGGTTTCTCTGTCAGTTTAAAATCATGGTGGGTCTTTGTGGATAATAAGAGTGTGGTATATATTTATCTGTATTAATGGTGGAGGGTTTCGTTCTATGTATTATCGCTAGTTGTTCCCTCATAGTCATGAGTATAACCCTATCCAGTTGCATTTGAATTTCCATTCGATTGCTATATCTTTCTTCAACCCAAAGTCGTGGTCATGGACTCATTCTCATTTTCCTTCCAAAATAGTATCCCAATATCCAATCTTAAGATGGCTATAACATTAATATATACTATATGGTTGTGGGGTGATATAAGTTATACCTCAACGTTATGCATCCTTGTTGGTATTTATTTCAAGTTGTTCGGCTCTTAAGGAAGTAGACAGAGAGGTTATATCTTTGTGTGTTCTTTGAATAACTGTCATTGTTCATTTAACTTCACCTCTCCTCTACGAGCATAAAATGCACTATGTGCATTGGCTTTTACCCTACCCGTTGTTGCTTTCCTCAATGTCTAACTATTGGTTCCCTTGCCCAGACTCATAAGAAGACTCTATCTATTAGTGTTGTGTCTATATCAAAAGGTATTTTTTTCTATGGTTGATAAGTCTTTGAAGACTACCAATTCTCTGTGCTATTGTTAAAATATGAGCACACTCTTGATTGTCTCCCTGCATTTGTCTTTGATAGAGCCCAATTTTAATCTGCAAACTGTCATTGCTCCCTTTGGGCATATTCTGAGTTGTCAAATATGATTTTTTCAGTGTAATGGTTATGGAAGTTTCTCATCAGGTCCTTGTCTCATCTTGTTATGATAAAATTGGTTGAACAATTGCAATTGAAATGGGAAATTATATACAGTCGAGGGTTGTATTATTTTTGTTATG
Organism: Picea engelmannii; assembly: GCA_009831015.1. Classification (NCBI taxonomy): domain Eukaryota; kingdom Viridiplantae; phylum Streptophyta; class Pinopsida; order Pinales; family Pinaceae; genus Picea; species Picea engelmannii. The sequence continues at coordinate 11,451 of WSFP011513468.1, read as the reverse complement.
ATTTCACTCACTCTATTTTTATAGTGTGGTCTTAGTTGCAATTGAAAACAACTGTGTGTTTATTCTAGACCCGATCAGGGTTGTGGCTATTTGGAAAAATGGTGCCTGTGTGTAATTGGTTATGTTCGCCTTGTTTATATTATTGGATCATCATGCAGATTATAAATGGTTACATCGACAGTGATAAGGCTCAGGTTTTATGTTGATTGTGTTTTCATTGCAATTCCTTGTTGATTGATATAATTGGGCATATTTTGGAAGTCTGTTCATATTTAAAAAAGGGACCTGTGCATATTTTAATTAGGCTATTCTTGTAAATTGGTAGAAAGTGGAGTTTTTTATTATAGTGATGCATTATGGGATAGAGGTCGAACATATTTTTGTGTGGTTTTTAAAAAAAAAGGGAAGGCAAAGAAATAAAAGATCAACGTTTTCTTAACATGACTGTTGAAATTAAAGTTGTTTTGACTATGAGTATGATTCGATAGACTGTTCTTAATTGAGAAATTTTGGGAAATTTAAATGTTGAACAACAAATAGTTTGATACATAGTAATTGTTGGTATGGTGTTGGTATTTTCTGGATTGATTTTAGTAAAGAGTTATGAATATTAATTACTTAATTTTTTTTATGAATAATATCCATTGACGTCTCTGCCATTCTCTCACTTTTTCTCACATTACAAATCCCCTCACATTCCTAGATTCACTTTGCATGCCCTGTTCTTAAAATTAAATGAAAACACTGTATTATAGAAATTGAAGGATGACATGGAGATGAGTTACAGTTGATATGTTTTGTTATTACAATACAGTTGTTTGTTTGATGATTTGTTGAGCAATAATCATGATCTACTCCCTTTAATGTTATCACTTTTCACTCAATACAACCCCTCATATATTCCAAAACCCTTATTCACCCCCTTCTCATTGACAAGTATTAAACGATTTTTATGGATTGGATTGCATGAGTCTGATGTGTTGCTGAGCCAAACTTTATTTCATATTTAAAGAGATGTCATGTATGGTTTGTTTAAGAAACTAGTTGCTAATAAACACTGCATACAAGAATGAGCTTCTTAAGAAGACGAATCCATGGCCGAAATAATAGGGGAAGAGGAAATTGGAACAGAGGCCCTAGAAGGCCAAGATTTTCGATACATTTTGATGCAGATCCACAAGATTTAAACCATATTTTCGAAGATGGATTTTCAACTTGATTGGACAAGGGGTAGTCCAACATAGACCAAAAAGGCCTCCCTTCCAACCCCAACATGTCCTTGTTATCCCAATTCCCCTTCATGTATCATTACAACCTGAAGTCCTTGAAAATGACGAATGGAAAGATATTGTCCACTCGGCATTCTCCCAACATCGTGGCTGGCCTAATTTGTCTCTACCTGCTCCTCTTCCACCAGTTAACCCAATTGTCCAAGTTTCCCCTACACACTCACATGTACAATCTTCCCATGCAAGCAAGAGGATCAAAACTGAAGCCCACCATGTGCATGATAAAGGAAAATTTGTTTCTTCCCCCTCCTCTCCCTCAAGTGATTTAGCTAAATCTGTTTCATCATGCATGCACTGGAGAGACAATTTCTCTCATGTTATTAGTGAGATCAGGCCTAAAGGCTCCACATAGCCTAAGGCCAATTCAGATAAATCGAAGTGAGACTACAACAACAAAGGGAAAATTTCCTCCCAAAGTGGAAAATATGGTTTTTGAGTGTATTTATTTATTGATTGTTGAGAACAGTCGACTGCTGAAGTTTTTGGACATCACACTATTTTTGGATGTTTTGGATATTATATTTTTTGGATATGGTTTAAAATATCATTGATATTAATTTTCAAATTACAAGAATGATGATGGAATCCAAAAGGAGGGACGTGTTTGATTGATTAACTAGTTGTGTTTATTTTTGTTAAAGAAACTAAAGGGAGTCACAAGGGGTCCCACCTACTAGTTATTATTTATGAAAGACCCTTATTATTATTATATTAATTATTCCCCTAAAATAAGAGTTAATTGATTTTTAGTTAACTTAACTAAAATAGGTAGTTTAACTACTTCAACTAATTTTGATTTCTTAAAGGAAAAAAGAGAAGGAGGAACAAGAGGAGAATAGAAGGAGAAAGCATACTAAGGTCTACTCTTGAGTTTTTTAGAGATAGTTCATTTTTCATAAATTCTTTAATTCATTGAAAGCCTAATTCTCTTTTATGAAAGCAGGGTCCTATTGTAGACAACAAGATTCAAGGCTGAATTACATCATTCAAACACTTGTTTTTCAGAGGTGTTGATCTATCTTTGATAGTCTGTTTAGACTTGTCTTTTTATGAATTAAATTTCATGACTGATAAAGAATATTTTGTAGAGTCGAGTGGGAAGCAGTTTGTGGCAATATGATCCAACTTTTAAAGTTCAGTTTTTTACTTTCTGTTAGAAGTCCTTTTGTATGGTTTTCATCGGGGACATCTAACTTTGACTTTGTTCCAAACTTCCTCAGGGTTTTTTGTAAAGAGAACGTTTCTTTTGATTTATTGGAATGAAATAAGTGATTTCTATTCTTTCTCATCTGTGTTAAATCATGACTTGGGATTTTTTCTTTTATCTCCACATTTAATTTTACATCTGTTATATTCAGAAAATTGTATAAAGATATTTGATTTTACAACAATCTTTTATTATAAAAAATCATCTTAAGCCCTTGTAACCAATACTTGTGGATTAGGAAACAATTTTTGAGGCTATAAACATAGGGTGATATTCTCGTCTATCTATCCTTAGCCAAGAAAGATCTAAAAAATGCTTGAGTAAGATAATTTCATATATTTTCCTCAACATTTATTTGGCGACCATACTGGGGAGATCTTCCATATCTCTCTGGTTGATTTTTATGCTTGATTATCATCGAATATATCTACCTTTTAGATTTTGATTCTTTGACTGTTTGATTTCTTAATGATTGTACCTGTTGCAAGGCATCCTAATATTGAGCCTGGTATTCAAGTGTTGTCCCTTGGGTATGGAAGTAAGCGAAGATCAAGGAAGAAAAGGAAAAATGTAAACTGTGTGGAAGACACGGTGACTGTTACTGGGTCGAAGTGAGTAGAAGAGAAGAAAAGATGTAGCGAAGTAAGAGAAAGAAAGTCTTTGGATGAGGAGATAGAGGATGATATATCAACAAGGGAGAAGGATCATGGACAACTCAACAAGTGGAAAAAGCCACCATTGGATGCTTTGGAGCACCGCGTGAGAAGGAAGGAAAGACAGGCTGGTGAAGCCCTGAAAACATGGGTCAAGGTTACCTAGGGTTTTAGACACCTAGGATTTTGGTATCTAGGGTTTTGACACTTAGGTTTCATCCTAAGGTTGTCCAAGAACTATTGTAATGTATAAATAGAGCTCTAAAGGAACTGGGATGGGTTGTTGTTGTTGTTATTTTTGCTGATATTGTTCATTCTAGTTTTGTTATTGGCATGAGTGGTTATTGTTGTGTGAGAGATAAGTTCTAAGTGTAAGAGACTTTTGGTATTATATGACCTTCAACTGGGTGCAAAGATCAGTCTTGCAGCTGGGTGTGCAGGAAGAGTTGAGATAGAGAAGAGAAGAGAGAAGATATGTTAGCTAAGAGCGTAGACAAGAACTGTATGCTTCATCTCAATATATTATTAAGAACAGTTATGTGGATATAGCCCTAGAGAGAGGGTGAACCACATATATCTTGAGTTGTGTATGGTTGATGTTGTGTTCTCTATCATTTGATATGTTGTTATTGTATTGTTGTGTTAGATCTAACAGATAGTTGTGTGGAGTATATCTGAGCTGGTAAGTGATATATAAATTTTGTATTGTTCTTGTATCAGATCCACTTGATATCCCCTTGGTTGAAAACCTCTCTGTCTTGTAACCCCCCCATAGTTGCTTTGGGTGAGACTGCATCTGCCTCGTAGGTGTTGCCAAAAGGGCCAGTATTTAGGGCTTGTTGGTGTGCTCTTGGAGCTGAACCCTGGGTCTACCCCTATGCCAACATCAATATCAGACCAACATTGCTTTAAAATTGTTTAAAACCATCTTATATACCACTAGTACTCGGGTTGATCTTAATCACTCATGGGAAGAAATTGAACAAGACATAAGTGCCCAAGAACATTGGGAAGCTAGGAATAGATAGCTTAGGAATCAACCATAACTTTCTTTTCCTTCAGTTTTGATCTTCTTTTCATGTCCTTAGACCTCATGCTTCTAGGAGAAGAAGAGGTTTATCACTGGAAATTAATCCTATTACTGAAATAGGAAGAAGGAACGTTGTGTTATTAACCCAAGAAAATACTCTAAGGAGAACCTTGTCTAATTCATCCAGTTCATATTTATCTCCCTTACCTATCATCCACAAGATGGCATCTAGTGGTGGCTCCGGTGGCACTGGAGGTTCTTCTTTATCTCAATCTTCTACTTCATTAGTGATTGGTGGCTTATATAGTCACCAAGTCCTTGTCCAATCTACCACAAACCCCACCAAAGTCATCAAAAAGTATGGGCTTTTTCAGTTTGAAGAAGATGATATAGCCACCCCGTGGAATGTTTCCTCCTCTCTTAACTTGGCACCTGCTACTCATCCACTTCCTAAATTCAAAGAGAATCTCCCTACATTTTCAGGTAAGAACATTGTCACTACAAATGAACTCTTGGTGGCATTTTCTAATGCCTGTCACAACATAGAAGCCAATGACAATGATACTTGTATGCGCTTATTTGTGAATTCCCTTGAAGGGAAGGCTCCTACTGATTTATTTGATCTCCCTCCTAATATTTAATCTACTTGGGAGGAGTTAGTATATTGGTTCAAATATACCTATGGGAAATCCAAAATCCAAGCCGAGCAGCTACGGGAATACGATAACATCGCTTATAAGGATTGTGATACTATCAAGTCCTTCAACTTGCATTTCACCAAGTTAAACAATCAAATCCCTGAACTCGTTCGACCTCAGAACCAAGCCACTTTCATGCATTATTATAATGAATTACCTTCCCCCTATTGTCATATGCTTGAGGAAAAGGCCATTGATAGCCTGGGTTCCTCTCTACATACTTGTCTAGAGTATGAAGAACAACTTGAAAGAACATATTCCTAAGGGAGCATCAGTTAAATACAAATACATGTTCACCCTCTTACAGCTTGTACAAGACATGAATAATCAAATGATAGTGTATGAGAGAAAAGGAAATGTCTCCCCTCTTACCCCTGGAGCTTCATGTTCTTCTGCACCCCCCTTTAGAAATCCAAATGAAAATAATTTTCATCCTAAAGTTATCATGCCTCGTAGTTGATGTAAATTTTGTGAGGAACACCATGAGGAAATTACATGTGAGTTAAATAAGAATGCCAGAGATAAAATATTTAGCAAGAGATCTGAAACTATGATCGTTGTCCTAGACTTTGCAAAGCCAAAAGATGTCATGATCATAAATACTAGGAATAAATCCTATGCTCCCAAAAGTAAATATGATCCTCCCTGGACTTCGTCTAACCGAGTTTCATCCTCACCAACTACTACCATTTAGGCTCCTAAGGATCCTGATAGTCAAGGAACTACCTTACCTCTCCCCTCTTCCAAATACAACATTCTAAATCAGTTGGCCAACATCAAAGAAGATGCAACCCTTCTAGACATGGTTGTCATCCCTGAACAACAAAAGCACCTAAAATAATTCATGGAAGGAAAAAATTCCATTGTATCCAACCTCTCTGAAGAGGTAGATGAAGAGGATTCATTTGTAAATAAAGTAGGTCTATGTAAATTTAGATACCTTGTAAAAAAAAAACCTGTTTTATATTTATGTAAATATTATGGATAAGATTGCCCATTATTGCCTCATTGATGGCAGTTTGGGCCCAAGTGTAATGTCGAATATTATTATGGAAGATATAGGATTTTCTTGTACAAATGAAAATGCCAGAAGCATGATCTCTTATAATAGTCTACAAAAAACGACCATAGGTGAAATCAAGGATGTGACCTTGGTTTTGTGCGTGCACCCTGAAATTAGGACAATCCTTAATATTCAGGTAATGGATATGCCAGTAAGTAACTACTCGATAATCCTAGGAAGAGATTGTAAAGATTTGATGGGTGGATACCTCTCACTCGATGGGAAACACTTATCCATTCCTCGGAATGGTAAAAACATTATAGTCCTCAGAGAGGGAATAATTTCACCTTACATAGAAAGTGTCCCACAACCTAATGTGAATTATATATAGGAGGACCTAGGAATGTATTCCATCTTTGCCAAGGAGGACAACACTACCTTGGAACAAATCGACTTAGATGACGGGATGTGGCATATACACTTTGATGCTTCATGCTCCAATGAAGGAAACAAAGATGGTATTATCTTGTACTCTCTAGTGGGAAAAATTCATAAATTTTCTTATAGGGTAGAGTTTGGTTGGACAAACAATCTCACTGAATTCGAAGAATTACTGTTAGGCATTGAAAATGCCTATAATATGGGTTGTGGTCACCTTACAGTTTTTGGGGATTTTGAGCTTGTTTTGAACCTTCTACGTAAGATATACTCTCATAGAAACAAGTTGATGAAATGCTACACCCAAATTGTTTGGGCACTTATCTCGAACCTACTATATTTCAACATCACTCATGTTAAAAGGGAATTGAACTCAATGGTTGATCGATTAGTTGTTTTTGCAGCCTCTCCTAATTGACAACTTCTTCCACAAAGACCTGCTTATACTTTTCAATCTTTGTATCTTCCACATATCCCTGACAATATAAAATCATGGCAGGCCTTCCCTAGTGATGAAAGCCTCTTTGATTTCATTCAAAATGGACCTTATAAGCCTAAGGAAATTATATCAATAGAATATAAAAATATTCCTAAAGGCTTGACTCCTCTATAAATTTTATTTTCATCAAGTGATGTAGGCAACAAAGATAAACATAAAGAAGAGGAGTCGAAAAGGAAAGTGGGTGAGACCATTTCCTTGAACATTGGAACACCTGAGTCTCCAAAGAATGTTAAAATAGGTGCCCAATGTTCTGATGAAGAAAAATTGAAGTTCGCCAGACTTCTTGGTGAATTTCAAGATGTTTTTCCTTGGTCTTATGACGATCTTCGTTTTTTTTATCCCGCTCTTATACAACATGTCATTCCTATCAAGGAGGGAATAAAACCAGCAAGGCAAAAACAAAGACCCATTAACCCTGTATTGGAAGAAACTATTCGAAAGGAGTTGGAAAAATTATTGAAGGTTGGGATTATCTTTCTAGTTAAGTATTCAAAATGGGTTTCTAATTTGGTTCCCATTCGGAAAACAACTGGTCAAATTAGATTATGCATAGATTTTCATGCATTGAATTGGGCTAGTATAAAAGATCACTTTCCTCTCCCCAATATGGAAATGATTTTGTAGCAGGTTGTGGGGTCACAAATGATGTCCTTACTTGACAGTTTCTTTGGTTACAATCAAATCAAGTTAAGAACGACATATAAATATAAAACCACTTTTATTACTCATTGGGGCACTTTTTCTTATGAATGTATCCCTTTTGACTTATCCAATGTAGGTGACACTTTTCAAAGAACTATGTAGATAGATTTTGATGATTTGATCGACAATATTATTCATATATATCTTGATGAATTAACTGTGTACTCTAAGAACTGATCATATCATTTTTGTCATCTTAAAAGACTTCTCATGCGATGCAAGAAATTTGGCATTTCTCTAAATCCTTCTAAGTCTATTTTCACCATTACCAAGGTAAATATCCTTGGACACATTGTCTCTGATTCAAGGATAAACATTGATCCTGAAAGGATTGAGTCTATCCTAAATCTGCCTGCTCCCACTTCCAAGATGGAGGTTTAAGCTTTTATGGGGGTTATTAACTTTGTTTGTAGGTTTGTTCCTAATTTTGTTGTAATGGTCAAGCCAAATGATAATCTTCTTAAGCAATATCATTTCTCTTCTTGGACAAATGATATCAAAAATGATTTTTTATGGATCAAGAAGGCAATCAGTTCTGCACTGTTTCTGGCGAAGCCAAATTTTGAGAAGGAATTTATGATATATACTAATGCAACAGAGGAAGTTGTTTTTGCTATCCTCATGCAACATGATTGATGCAGACCTCCTACCTCAGCAGGGTTCTATGACCTCCCAGTTTCTGGATCGATCTTCTTCTGAGCTGAAATGTCTCTTCGGGCTCCTACTGGAACCCTTTGAACGAATCCACATGTCCTTCTTGAAAACCCGCTCTGCACAACTTAACACGAGGCGCGAGCCTTAAATCCCCATGAGACCACAACCTTTCCTTAGTGCAAGCGTCCCTTGTGACTCGCGATCTCGCGAGTTCCTGAGTCGAAGACCCTTGACTCCTCTTTCTCCAAATTTCGATACCCAAGATGTGATACGGGTATGGCTCCTCCTTATTAGTGCCTTCCACACATAACCACCAGCTGGGGATAATTGATATCACTACTCGCAACTCACAACTTCGCAATTTGGAGTGTTGAGCCCTCGTGCTCGTCCTTTGTGAAATCCTGAAGCAAGATAAGTCAGCGATGGGTTGACTCCTTCCAAGGTGACATGTGTACGCCACTTGTCGCCTACTTCCATCTTTTCTGTGTGCTCTATGTTTGTGCTACCTGTCAACCACATGATCCCACCTAACGGATGTGACACGTGTTCACCCAAGCCCTTGGCGCTCGACACTTCATGACTTCTGTAATTGAAAAGAAACTCTTTCGACCCACGATACATGATACCACGTGGAGGTTCTGATCCAATAGTTCTCCCGTGGCTTGGATCCAACGGTCTGGATCTCTTTCCCTACTCCTCGCAACTCGGGACTTCGCAAAACCAACAATTTGGTCTGGCCTCCAAACTCATGAATCCCCAAATTCACGAAATGATCCAAGGACATGGGTTTAAACGAGATCAATGACTCATATTGAACCTCAAATCCTAGGTGATGGGTTTCACCAGCCTCTAACCACCTTACCACTCTGCAAGATCCAACGACTCTCACAACTTCGACACTTCCTTCACAAAGGCCTCTCACCGTTCATACGTCTCCTTTCTGAGGGTGCTTCTAAGCACTTAAATCCCTCATAATTTGGTGCGATCCTCGGGCTCTTGGGCCTCCATGCTCCGGATCTAACGGTAGTTGTAGCTCCTCCTTGAGCATGCGCTTCTTCCTTCCCTTTGGAATATTTTCAAAGTTTCAAAGGCCTCGGCCTTTTCTTCCTCTATGAGCTCGATCTTGTTGGATCATGTTGTCATTGATGCCAATGGTTTGTCATTGATGCTAATGGTTTGTCATTAATGCCAATGGTTGGATTATTTGGGAGATTGTTGGATCATATGTCATTGATGTAAATGATTTGGTTTGATTGATATCATTAATTGATGTCAAGTAATTGATTGATATGATGCCCTTGATGAGAATGATATATGTCCAAGTGGAAACCAATTGATGCAAAGATGAATCATTAGTGTCTTATCATGGTTGATAAGGTGCACAAATGGATGAACTCCGAAGTGGTCCCTTTATGGTGAAAGTCCTCACGGGAAGACGCTTTATGGAATGAGTTATCCTAGAAGAATGGTTGGAGGACCCATGCTTGTATGTGGAATGTCACATAACTCCTCACGGTTTGAGAGTTATGGCCTTATGAAGTAGGAGGACCCCCATATGAAGGCTTGAAGCCCCAAAAGGTCAAAGAAGTAAAAGTGCTTGAAAAGAAGATATCATTATTTAAATGATAAAGTAAAAGTGACAAAATCAAGATGGATTATTTAAATGATAAAGTAAAGTGACAAAATAAAGAAGGAATATTTAAATGATAAAGTATTGAAGAACTTTCTATTCATGGAAAGTGGTTAACCCTAAAATAAGAAAAATAGGTTAAGTGACCTAGAAATGGGTTAAGTAACCTAAAAATGGGTTAAGTGACCTAGAAGATGAAAGTATAAATAAGAAGCTAGGATCACTTGTAAGAAGTACATTTTTGGTAAGAATCCTTTTGTGGATCAATGGAGAGCTTCTTAGTAATATCTTTTGGAGTATTGATGGAGAACTTCTTGTGACAGCATCTTATTGGTATGGATATCTTGAGAATGATTGAATATCTATTATGAGGAAGAGAGAGAGAGGAGGATCTCATGGATGCATCAAAGTTTCGGCAATGTTAGAGATCTTGACGAAAAAGTCTCGGAGTCACAGAAAACAATATTTTTTTATGCCCACACAGGCTGTCTGTGTATAAGGTGCGTGTACACGTGGGCTGGCTGTGTATAGGGTGAGTGTACACATGGGCTGACTGTGTACAGGGTGCGTGTACATGTGGGCTGGCTGTGTATAGGGTGAGTGTACACGTGGGGTGACTGTGTACAGGGAGCGTGGACTGAATAACCTCATGGAGATTTTTGTTTAGATGGTGCCAAGCTCTTGGATGATGAGGCAGGTTCCAGATATGCATTCTATGGCCTCAGATCTATCACTAAAACACTGGCATGGTTACATTATTGTCTTGATAGATGCTATTGTTTGATATGTTTTGAATGCTTAGGGAATTCTTGGTATGGCTTCTATGATCTGTCTCAACTTGGTTGATTTGGTAGATGGAGTGAGAAACACTCTTTTGATTCAGCAGTGACATGATTTCTATGGTATACTAGTTGTTTATACATGATTGAGATAGCATTTATATTGATTTGTTGTGGAGCATGAGAAATCTATTGGAGAGCTTGGATGTGTTGTGACTGGCTATGGGTCAGTTTGGACAGTGGAAGAAAGAAGGGTTCTAAGCATATGAAGAAAAGAAAAACCCTAGTTTCTTACAAGCAGATGCTTATTGCATTATACACTGGCAATGTTCACATGTGGGCTGTAGTGAGCCAAAACACATTCACACATGAGCTGCACTATTGAAAGGTCACGCACCTATTGATAGATTGATATATGTTGAGGATTGTTGCCTCATCTTAGTTGTTGCTGAGAATGTAAGCTGAGTCTTTCATATAGAGCTAGTGCTCTTGTAGAGTTGTACTCTATTCAGTTGTTGCTGATAAACCCAAGGATTGTAGTCTGTAATAAAAAGAAAATCGTACATACATCTTTTGTTCTTTGTGTTCATTGTAATGATGACTTGTTGATGATATATTGCTGATATATGTTGTTGATATGTGCCTACATCTAACTGGTTATAAATGACAACAATGGGTAATGAATAAATGTTGAATGCTAATTGATGAGTTTTAGTGCAAGAAGGAAGTTTTGGGAAAAAGAGCCCCACACTCATTCACCCCCCCTCTAAGTGTGGTAGGTGTGTCCAACAATTGGTATTAGAGCAGGCCTTCACTACAAGCCTTAACAAGCTTGAAGGAGATCCATAGACACACAAATGGATGAT
>WSFP011513465.1:0-12944 GCA_009831015.1 Picea engelmannii | reverse complement strand
AAAACATATGGCACAGTGAAAGGGTCTAGGGGAATTGTGATTAATAGGATGAACAAACATGTGACAAGGCTGGAAACGAAGCGAATGGAATATAAATTTTTAATGAAGTATTGTAAGGAGGAGGCACCTGTAGGGGTGATCCGAACAATGGCATAGCGCATGAAGGGGACTCTACTTACTTGGAGTCCATACCTAGTGAACTTATTTTTTGATGACTACAAAGATGCACAAGACTCGAGGATAGAGTTTCATTACTTGTGGTTGATCATAATCATAGCACTGGTAGGATGGAGACAAACCAGATTTAGCATGTTTTTTCAAAGGATAGGAAAGTGTTGTGTATCACAGTATGCAATAGTGTGGCACATTTCAACTGCAAAAGAAAGGAAGGATAACTAGAGAATATTTTTGATGTAATTAAAGGAGATATATTGTGAGTGTTCTTTTACTTACATATTGTTAATATTCCTTCAATTGAAATTGTTTAATATTATGTTTAAAAATTATTATTTATATGATATTATAAAAAATATAATTATAAATTGTTTAATATGAGTGTTCTTTTACTTTCATATTGTGAATATTCCTGCCATTGAAATTGTTTAATATTTTGTTTAAAATTTATTATTTATATGATATTATGAAACATATAATTATAAATTGTTTAATATTTTTTTTAATATTTATTATTTATATGATATTACAAAAAATATAATTATATATTTGAAATTATGTCTAGGAAAAATAAAAAAATCCCATAAAAACTTATACAATAAATTTGTAAAATAGTAACTTCAAATTATTTAATTAAACACTTTATAAATATTATTAATCCCACAAACTAAATGATCATAATATTTTATATTTCACTTTATTTTAATATTTCTTTCAATTATACTATTAAATAGATATTTACTTTTATAATTATAAATTAATATATTTGATTCAACTTAAATATTAATTTTTGACAAAATATTTAATAAAATATTACTAAACACAAAAGCAAAAAACAAACTGAATTGTATTTTATTTTATATTGCATTTTAATTACTATCTGATTCCATTACGCTATTATATTCATATTTAATTTCATCATAATATATTCGATTGAACTTAAATATCTTTAGCTTTATGTATAACGGTCTATAATATTTGAAATCTAAACTAGAAAAGCAAGATAACGCAGGGATAAACTGGACGTTTGGGAATTTGTGAAAATCAAAAGTGAAAAAGCATGATAAGCTCTAACGGACGGTCCTTCAATATTTTCCTCCTCTTGTGTGGTTGGATGTCTTATCGTGTGTGGGGTAGAGTCTGAGTCATGTCTATGTGATAGAGGAAGAAGTTGAACTGAATTGGAGCCACCTGCATCATCCACTGGAGCTTCTGAATGATAACTGACATCTCAATGGTATATTTAATCATTACTATTTCCTTCTGCAGAGTTTGTTTTGTAAATTCATTCAAGACTCTTAATCTCTTTCTGCGTATTCCAAATCTCATGTATATCCTACCTTTTGATTTGTCAATTTTATTGCAAATATTTCAGGTTCGTATCTTTTCTATCAACATGCCAATAGTCATTAGTTGGAACAACTTAACGACAAAATATGTGCCTTTGATATGATTCAAGCCCTTCTACACCCATTCACAAAATGAATTAAAGATAAAGGTATGCATGGCTCTGATTTCTCTTTCCTTCTCTTTGAATAGGTTAACCTTGATGCCATGGCTCAGGCCATGTTGAATACATGTAATATTTCGTTAAGAAGAGGAGCATGAGTCTCCATATCTTTAGAAGTTGAGGTTTCCACCTTGTATTTTTGTTCTGCTGTAGACTTAATTCTGTAACATGGTAAGGAGCAAGATAAACATTTTCCATTCATTTCCCTGCGTGCGCTGCAACTCCTTGAAAATGGGCACATAGATTTCATGGGAGAAGTTTGTTGCTTCACATTATTGCCCGATCCATCTTGATCAACTCCTTTAGATGATTTTATTATGTTCTCTGCATGAGAATTTTCCTTTTTGTTTAGCTTAAACATGATATCCTTTCACTTATTAGGAGGTTTATGACATAAGGACTTCGAAGCCCCATTTCCCCAATAGCTGCTCATTATCTTTGACGGAGAGGAGGATATGGATCAAACCGGTGACCAACACTTTGAGATTTCAATACTGAGATGATGAGCAATGGTTACAGGTTGGGTTTCAAGAGGACCGTGAATTAGAGGCAGAATTTTTCCATCTTCAAACAATTCATTGGCAACAGGTAACATAGTTTCTCCTATGATTGTATTCCAACCATCATTATTATTACTTATGACACAAAACTCAAAGTTTGTGTCGTAAATAACATCTTCTCTTTTGCGTTTCTCCTGCAAAATATCGTCCGGCTATGAGAGGTTGAGAGAGAATGAAATCCTAGGACTCTGTCTGTCATCGTTCGTAGTGTTGATCTGCGAGAGGTCCATTGTAAATGAAATTCAAGGACTCCACCTTAATGGTAAAACCTTCTGGATAAAGCACTGAACCATATGAAAATATTCGAACATATTTGCTAACGTAAAACATGTTGTAAGTACGATTTAAATTTCACAAAACCCTAGAAATTCACTGCAAATTATTCTTGGTAAGAAAAATAGTACTCGTACTTGTACTTCCTCTTGTTTTGAAGTTACAAAACCAATGAAACAGATAGCACAAGCTATTGCAAGATTTGGAAGACTATCGAAGGAAAATGATGCAACAAAACACACTTAGAAAACTGTAGCATTCAATGGCAGTATCTAAGAGCTTTAGAAGTGGCCACAGAAGCCATTTAGGGTAGGGCATTTAAACTCTCACTCTAGGAAATTTAACCTCTCTCTTTAGTAATTTAGTCTCTTATGTTATCTTTCTCATTAGTTTAAGCTGAAACCATTTTTGGGGGCTTAATCTACTTCTATTATCTCTTTTTATGTAACTAATTTTTCATTGGTTTCTGGTTTAATCTGTTTCTTGAACAACGTATCCTGCCCATCTCTGCTGGTAGTAATTAGTTTAATCTTCTTCTTGAACACCTTCACCATTCTTTTATTATTCTAACCCCACATGCATTATCTTCTTAGTTAACTGACCCACATACGCATCTAGAAAAACGAGGCTAAAATTAATCTTTTCTTTTTAATTTAAAGATTAATCTAATTAATCAAATCTTTTTAATTTAACATTTTCAAATTTGCAATTCAGTAAATAAATTTAATTTCAAATAGTAAATATATAAGGACAATAAAAATTTCTATTTTAATGTGTTGATTTTTTGGAAATATTTTTTGTTTAATTTTATTCTATATTTTTTTACAAATTGTTAAATCTACAGATTTGAATGATTAATTCTGTATAATCCAAATGCTCTAAAAAATTTTGAACATTCAAAAATATAATTTACACAATAAAATAGAAAATTGTGATTTCATACAAAATTATATCACTAATTTACAACTAAAAAACCAAAATGTAAAACAAATAGACAATCCCTAACTAAATCTTAAAGATTGCAAATTATAAAGATTACCTATTATTACAAATTTCATACTGTCGCTTCACCCCTCAAGAATTTTATTTATCCCCAACATGGCGAGGGATCTTCAAAAGAAAAACAATGGATTTAAATGTTTTCATAGAGATATTTACATTTATGTTCACTCAGTGGATACAAAATTTTCTTTTGAGCGTGAGTTGATTTTTGTCCAGTCTTATCAATAGCCTTTGAACTTTGATTTTTATAGCTTCTGAACTCCCATGATATATAGTCGATATGAAGTTCGACAAGTCTTATCAATAGCCTTTGAACCTTGATTTTTATAGCTTCTGAACTCCCATGATATATATTCGATATAAAGTGTGACACAGTTAATAGCATGCTTGTGTAGAGATTTTAGTCTTTACATATTGTACAAATATAAAAAAAATATAAAATTAAATAAAAATAAAAGAAATAAAAATAATTATTTTTTTTTGTTTTTAAATATATTGTATTAATTTTTTTTAATTAAATTTATAGATTTGTAGATTTTAGTGATTATTTTTGAATAATTCTAGTGATTGTTTAAGCTTTTTCTAAACAAAAAAAATTCATTTCAATTTCAATCTAGCTTCGAAAATAACTATTACTTTGACTATTTTTTTTAATAAGAGAAAAGGAATCAGATATTGTTCTAAACCATGATGGTTTTAGTATTGGATTATCTTAAATGGTTTATCTCTAAATTTTATAATTGTTTTGGGTCTATATAGTATGTATTTTATACTTATTTGTTTTTTTATTTATAAAGATTTTTTTCTAATCTTGAAAAAATAGGTTTTTTTTAATCTTTGATGTAGAACTGAAAGAAGAAGAAGAAGATTGCGGTGAAGGTGGCATATGAGGAGGCTATGAAGACTCTCCTTTCCCTTCACTTTTACCCTTCATTAATATCTCCCCCAAGGCTGGTTTCTTTCTCTCCAAGAAATCTTCATACAACACTTTGACCATTTCAAACATGGAGAAAAGTGCATCTTCTAGTTTCTTGGTTCATGGAGAAAACTCTCCTTCTGAAGCCATTCTTTTCTTCCTCAACAATTGTTATATCTCAGGAATGAATTCAGCCAATGATCCTACTCCTTTATAAGATTTGGATCTTGTAATCATCCACCCTACACTTGTTAAACCTTCCAAAACAGCCAAAGCTCTAATACCAAATTACTTGATCCAAAAAATCAAGATGTAGTTTAACAAAATGACGATTATTATATGCTTAATAATTTAAAGAGATAATCCTCATCAATCATTCTACATAATAGAGAGAATAGAAGAAACCAATAAAGAAAAATGAGACAAGAAAGTTGTTAACAGAGTTCACCAATCTTTGGTTACGTCTCTGGGCCTGCTTCCAAGTGGAGGACCTCTTTTTTATTTCTCGTCAAAATGATCAAGTTCTCTTACATTGGATTTATTGTTGTTACAAAATTTTCTTGGTATGTTGTGCAATACCCCCCTTCTCATATCCAATCATGCTCCCAAACTCTCCTCTCCAACATGACCAAAATGCCCCTCAATTCATGAGAAATGGACAAATTTACAATGCTGCTTTTCAATTTCCTTGCATACCGAAGCCTCCCCTCAAGCTAAAAAAGCCTTAAATTTATAGTATTTAGCCCCAAAAACAGAAGCCCAGCTTCCCCTAAATATATGGCCTCTTGTTGGTTTCAAATCCCCCTTCAAATGGCCAAAATATCCCCAAAACAGTGAAATCTGGGCTTTTCTAAAGTTTAAAAAACCCATTTTTAACAAAAATACATAGAGTTGCCCCTTTTGGAATGCACGCCCCTGGTCTCATGGGATTTTCCTCAAAAATAGGGCTAACGTTTATCCATTGGGCACCCCCCTTGTTACTTTATCACCTTTATTTATATTATTTTGTGTTTTAGTGTTACACGCACCACCAAGGGCGCGTTGGCAAGGGACCTTTGTTAAAGGCTTGGGCTAACCCAAGAGGTCATGGGATCAAACCCCATGGACTCCAATAAAACTTTTTCCACCAACCATTAACCAATACGATGGTGCCACGTGGAAGCCCATGACTAGGCCACGTGGCACCCATCCATTTGCAAAACAAATGCCACTTGTTAGCTATTGGCTGGATCCCTGTCACTGACCAGTCACCTTCTGTTGGACTACCACTTGTCACCACTGGTCTCTGCAATGTCAACACTGCTGATGTCATCATTTGACTGGACCTGTTGAGTTTTTGCTTATTTGGGAAAACGATAAGAGTACGACAACTCTCGCATACAACGTCCGTTTGAGAAAGTAAATATATGGCTAGAATCGGGAGAACGAGCCAGATGCATTAGCGTTGGTATCGGAAAAATATGAGAACTTTTATTTTTGATCATTTTCTAGACCTAGGGATCCTCCTAGATCACTTGACTCACTGCTTACGATGCTCCTACATCATGCTCCCTCGCTTGAAATTTTCATGAACTCCTGTTCATGAGCTCTTGCATGGTCTTTCCATGCTTATGAATTTCTGGTTCATCTTCCCAACTAGCATCTTCAACTGAATGTCCCTTCCGTTTGACCATGCACTCAAAATACTCTTTTCTCCTAGTGTTTTTTCTAATGCTCTTGTAAATTATGATTTCCATATGTGGATTTTCCACTACAGGCATTTGTTTTGTCCATTGAATATCTTTCTGTTCCTTCTCTACTTCTGCTTCTTCATATCTGTAAGGGTACAAATCCACAACATTGAATATCATTGAGATTTTGATCCCATTGGGCAATTCAATCTCATATGAGTTTGACCCAAATTTCCTTATGACCTTGCACGGTCCAATCTTTTTAATGTTAATTTTGTTATATGTTCCCCTTGGGAACCTTTCCTTCGTCAGATGTGCAAGAATCAGATCACCAACTTCAAATTGAAGTTCTCACCCATGTTGATCTTCTCTATGCTTGTATTCTTGACTTGAACTCTGCAATCGCTCCTTGACTCAGCTGTGAAGCTCCTTCATCTCTTCTGCAAAGTCTTCTACACTAGCACTCCTGAATTCAGCTTGCTCTGAATCTTTCAATTCAAAAACACCCCTTGGCTGCATTCCATATACAATATGGAATGGACTCTGCCTTGTGGTTCTGTTAAGCGAATCATTATAAGAAAATTTCACTTGTGGCAGAATCTGATCCCATTGACTGTGGTGTTCAGTCACTAAGCTCCTCAACAAATTTCCCAAGATTTTCTTCATTACTTATGTCTACCCACCCATTTAAGGATGATATGATGAGCTAAAATAAAAACTTATCCCCATATTTTTCCATAAGGTCCTCCAGAAATTCCCTACAAACTTGGTATCTCGATCACACATGATACTCCTTGGCAAGCCATGAAGTCTGATGACTTCCTTGAAAAATAGGTTCACAATATGAGTTGCATCACTTGTTTTCTGGCATGGTATGAAATGTGCCATTTTTGAAAATCTGTCGACTACCACAAATATTAAATCATAGCCTCTCTGTGTTCTTGGAATTCCCAATATAAAATCCATGCTCACTGCATCCCATGACCTTTCTGGTATGGGTAATGGTTGATATAAACTTGTGTTCTTCCTTTTCCCTTTTGTGTGCTAACAAATTCTGCATCTGTCCACAGATTTATTAACATCTGTCGTCATCCCTGGCCAAAAATATGAGCCATTCAACTTTGAGAATGTCTTATTATGACTAAAGTGTACGACCAATCCTCCACTATGTTTTTCCTTCAGCAGGTTCTCCCTCATCGAGCATTTTGGAATACATAGTTGATCGCCTCGGAATAATAACCCATCCTGGATCATATACTCGATCCATTGGCTTCTGTCCTTGAGAACTGGATTCTCAGATGCCTCATATGCCTCCTAAAAATCTGGGTCATCCCTATACATTTCTTTGAGGTTATCAAAACCCAAAGTCTTGACTCTAAATTCCTGCATAGGCAAACATTTCCTACTCAAAGCATTAGCAACTTTGTTAATAGTTCCAGAAATATGATTAATCACAAAATTAAAATTTCACATGAATTCAACCCATTTAGCATGCTTTTGGTTTAACTTCTCTTGTTGGGTCACGAATTGTAAAGAATGATTATCACTGTACAAAAAAAACTCTTTAGGAACCAAATAATGTCTCCATTTCTTCATTTCTTGTATGACTGCATAGAATTCTTTGTCATATGTTGAGTACTTTATCTTCGCTTCATTTAGTTTCTCACTGAAATATGTGATCGACCTGTCGTCCTGGCTCAAGACTGCTCCAATTGTAAATCCACTCGCGTCACACCTGACGTGGAATGTCTTGCTAAAATCCAGCAAAACCATAATTGGTTGCTCTTTGATATTCTTCTTTAGCAGGTTGAAGCTCTTCTATGCTTCTTTTGTCCAGTGAAAATACTTGTGTCTTTTTTTCACTGTATCCATCATTGGTGCACTAATTCCACTGAAATTTCAAGTGAATTTCTTGTAGAAACTTGCCAAACCATGGACGTTTCAAACCTCAAACACACTCTTTAGTGAAGGCCAATTCTTAATTGCATCTACCTTTTCTGGATCCATCTTCAACTCATTTGCAGAGATAGCAAAACCCAAATAAATGAGTTATGTCCTCATAAATGACAATTTCTTCATATTTATCAACAATTTCTCTTGTTGTAATCTTCTTATTACTGGGGCTAAATGATTCAAGTGTTATGCTCATGTTTTTCTGAAGATTAATATATCATCAAGATATATGATGATGAATTTCCCAATGAAATACTTTAGGACTTCATTCATCAACCCCATGAAAGTACTGGGTGCATTCGTTAAACCAAATAGCATGATGATCCATTCATACAGCCCCTCATTCATCTTGAATGTTGTCTTCCATTCGTCACCTTCTCTCATGCGAATTTGATGATAACCACTTTTCAAATCAATCTTTGAAAAAAAAATTCTCCACTCAAGAAATCCATCGAGTCGTCCATCCTTGGTAATGGAAATCTATATCTGATGGTAATATTATTGATTTCCCTTGAGTCTGTACACATTCTCCAACCTTCATCTTTCTTTGGGCTAAGAACTGTTGGAATAGCATATGGACTCAAGCTCTCTCAAATCAATCCTTTGTCCATCAAGTCCTGGACCTGTCTCTTCACTTCTTCATTTTCCTATGGCGTCAACCTATACACGGATTTTTTTGATAAACTAGCTCCAGGTATATGATCGATATAATGGCTTATACTCCTGATATGTGGTAACGAACAAGGTAGTTCGTCCACTACTATATCAACAAATTCTCCCAGCAATTCCTAGATTTCTTCTAGTAAATCATCTATTCTCGTACTTGTCAAAAAAAATTAGGGCTTTCTAACCACAATAAATTGTGTGTCTTCCTTCTTCTTAACCTCCTTAAGAAGTTCCTTCCCACTCATGAGCAGTACATTGTTGCTCATCTCAGTTTTCACCTCTTGGTTTTTAATCGACAGCAACATGTGCATCCTCCAATTCTTATCCAGGGTGTACGTGTTCTTTCTCCCATCATGAATCATGTTCCTGTCATATTACCATGGTCTACCTAGCTATAGATGAAAAACATACATGGGAATGGCATTACATGATATTTCATCTTTATATCCTCCTATTTTAAATTCAACTAAACACTGTTTAGTGGAATTTACCTGATGTTCCTATTGTAGCCACGAAACTTTGTATGGCCTTGGATGTACAATAGACTCCAGCTCCATCTTTTCTACCATCTCTATAGATACGATATTGTCTGTGGTACCGCTATCCACTATGACCTTGCATACCCTGTCTTTGGTTTTGCAAGCAGTCTGAAATAGACTGTTTCTTTGGGATGGGTTCTCTACCTCCTTCTCTGCCATTAAGAGAAATTTCCTCATCATCAAATATCTTTCGCCCTCAACATTCTATCCTTGAGATTTGAAAATGTGAGTTTCACCACCATATTTTTTCTTATCTCGACACTCATAGGATTTATGTCCGATCTTTCTATAGACAAAGCATTTTACTTCACTGCCTCTATCTCTTTCTCTTCCTCTAGCTCAAGGAAAAGTATTTCTATCAGCATACTACTGTCTCTATGGGATTCCTCCTCTCTCATGTTGAGTTTGAGGTTTCTTCCCCTCTTCTTTAGATTTCTAAGTTCTGTCTTGGGCAATTGTTTTGCCTCTAGCTTGACTTCTACCTCGGTCTCTTTGACCTTTCTTCCAACTCAGCTTCTCTTTAGCTTTCTGAGCTATTTGATAAGCATCTTCCACATTTCGAATGGTCATCATGCTCATCTCATCTTGAATGTCATACCACAGACCATTCATGTATCTGGAAACTTTTTCATCATCGCTTTCCCAATGACCTACTCTGATGTTTATCTTGTATAACTATTTCGTGGATTCTTTCACTGACATTAGCTTCTATCTCAAATTCTGCATCCTCTGAAATAGAGTGATTTGATAATCCTTGGGTATAAATTTGGCTTTCATCTTTGCAACCATTCTATCCCAACTTTTGATATTTCGCTTGCCCTTGCAGCATCTGTCTGCCTGTAGTTCATCCCACCATAGTGATGCATGCCCTTTAAGTCTAATAACAACATGTTTGACCTTCTTGTCTTCCTCGACATCCTCATAGTCAAAGTACTTGTCTAGAGCTCTAATCCAGTCTAGAAGCTCTTCAACATCCAAGTTTTCTTGATACACTAAAATGTCCATTTTTTCTCTGGCACCTATCCTTGCAACAACCCTTAATAGCCATTCGTCTGTAGCATATTTGACTGCAACTTCTTTTCCTTTGTTTCTAGATTCATCTTCACTTTTGGCCTTGCTGATATCCCCAACATCAACTGTGTGCCTCTGTGCTGTCTCCATGGCATCAAGCCTGGCACGTCACTCGTGCATTTCTCTTTCTCTTGCTGGATCAGGCATTGGCATTGGCCTGTCTCTTCTTCTTGGCGGAATGGCTATAAAAAATTCCCTTGTTCTCTCTGCTATAGAAAGAAAAAAAATTGTTCTAAGCTCTGATACCACACTAATGCAACACCCCCTGCCATAGTAGGTTCTGTGTGACCTCTCGGTCTAAGGATCATTCCAAATATTCCCCTGAGTCAGATTTACTCTTTGGTTTCCCCAACTGACCAACAAATATGATCACGAATTTTCTTTTCCTTTTGGTATTTTGGATTTCACAATTTCGTGAATCCTGTTGTCGAGCCCCTTGTCTCTTCAACCTATGAAACCCAAAATGTCAACGAGGGTTGACTTCTTCAATGTGCGGAACACACGCCTCTTGTTTCCACTTATTTTCATCTTTTCAGAACTTGATTGATCGACCAACACTCATTCCTCTTCCCTTATGATTTTTCATTTACTGAAATTTCCCCTTTTGGTGAGATCGAAGGTCTTTCAGGATTTTCCCCAAAGCTTGACCACTCCCTTGACTTATGTCACATGTATCCTCCAATTAATGCTTCGGACCCGCCTTTTGACTTTTTCCTTTTCGCGATTTTGGAAGTTGCGTTGACATGCAACTCTGTCTCTTGACTCTCGAAACCCCAAAACCCGACTCGGCCCATGGCTATTGTCCTTCAATGTTATGGGAATATTTTCCTTTCACTCTTTGCGATTTCGTGACTTGCAAGATCCACAGCAGAAAGGTTCCTCACCTCCCGAAACTCCAATCTCTGAATTCAAGAAACCTCGCCCCCAACGTGATCTATGGTTGAGATCATCCATGATCCGATGACTCTGGATCTTTTATCTTTTTCTGAACTGGGAGTTTGAAACTCTTGATTCCAAAGATCACTACCTCCTCTACTTCCCGACACTCGAAGTGCCGAAATGATGAAATCTCAAAATTCACCCCAAGGCACGTCGCGTTTCACGACTTTGGTATTTTCAATGCTAAGCGCCCTGGCTCCTTGTCATCAAGATTCCCGGTATGTTGAACCCCGATATGTCAAAATGCCGATGTTTCACACCAAAGGCACATCGTGTTTCGCAACTTCAGGATTTTCAGTACTAAAGTCTCGGTTCCTTGTCATCGAGATTCCTGGTATGCCGAACCCTGAAATACTGAAATCTCACACTTGATTATCCTTTTCGCAAATCCGGAGTTTGAGTGACTAAGGGTTTTGACCTGCACTCCCAACCTATGGGTCCCGAATTCCCAAAATAATTTGATGGTTCAAACAGACCACGATCAATGGTCCACATTGATTCTTGATGTCAAGGTGGTTATCATTCCATTTTCACATTAAGATTGAAGAATGCTCTTATTTTCCAACA
Source organism: Picea engelmannii (assembly GCA_009831015.1). Taxonomy (NCBI): domain Eukaryota; kingdom Viridiplantae; phylum Streptophyta; class Pinopsida; order Pinales; family Pinaceae; genus Picea; species Picea engelmannii. Next base: position 1,104 of record WSFP011513465.1, on the reverse strand, counting down.
TTCCAAATTAAAATTCTACTTTAAAAGGGAAATAATATGATTAGAGAGAATTGTTATCACCCCTTAGTGAAAACTTATGCCCTTATCAATTTAATTTTTTAAGACCTCTAGTTGAACCCCATACCAAAACTAAGAGTTACCAAGTTTGAATTCAAATGTAATACAATATGAGAAAAAAAATTCTACAACAAAACTTTCTCTTATAGCTAATAAAACCACAGGTGGATCTATCACCCACCTTGGGGCAAGAAAGCCTTGAGCGTCCAAACCACCCTACCTATTTTGGATTTTGGGTTATCTCTTTTTTTTCCTCATGTAAAAATATTTTCCTTATTAAACACGCCATTTTCAGTGTATTTAATATCATAGAGATTGTCAATATTCTTTTACTTAAATATTGTGAATATTCTTTGACTTGAAACTGTTTAATATTTTGTTTGATAATTATTATTTATATGATATTACAAAAAATATAATTATATATTTCAAATTGTGTGTAGGAAAAATAACAAAATCCCATAAACAATTATACCATAAGTTTGTAAAATATTATGGAATTCAAATCTTTAAGATAAACACTTTATAAAATATTATTAATATGACAAATTAAATTATCATTATATTTTATAATTCACTTTACCTTAATATTTGTTTCAATTAAGCTATTGCATACATATTTACTTTTATAATTTTAAGTTAATATATTTGATTGAACTAGAAAAACTGAATTGTATTGAATTTTATATTATATTTTACTTAAATTCCATTAGGTTATTATATACATCTTTGATTTCATGATTATAAGATAACATATCTGATTGAACTTAAATATTTTTATATTTTATGTGTTGGGTTAAGCCAAGTGTATATAAACAAAAAAAAAAATGGGGTGAAGTTTTCATTGACATTGGGAATATGTAAAACGAGTGTAAATTCTTTGTAATTGATAGTCACCCAACACCATGTGTTTTTTTTCAGAAATTTGGAAATTTAAATTTGAATCCATAAAGGATAATAATTAGACCGTTGGATAATGACAGAATTATAAATTCAATGGTTAGTTTGAATTCCTATGACATTCTAACGGATAGTGAAATTCAACGA
>WSFP011513458.1:0-12944 GCA_009831015.1 Picea engelmannii | reverse complement strand
ACCGTCCTTAACTTATGTCAAATTAGCAAGACACATATAGTTGGAAATTAGAAACCATGAAGAACATGGATGGTTGAAAATCAAATCTACAATTTATGCAAGTATTGGACAATTGAAAACTTATTTAATATTGATAAGATGAAGTTCATTTACATACCATAGCCTAATCACAAGGCTTGTACAATCCACTAGCTCTCCAAAACCCTAACTAGGTAAAACCAAGAAAACCTCTATCTCAACCAGAAAGCTCCAATAAGCATGAAACACTCAAGCAAGTCCTCCAAGGCAAGATGTATCCTCGTCTTCTTCTTCTTCACTAAATACAACCTAGTGTTTCATCTTAAAACCCTAATGTTTAAACATCCAAGGGATGAAACCCTAAACCTAGACTTCGAGATACTCCAAGAAGCACAAGAAACTCGGTGACTCTAAGAGAGAGAGAGAGAGAGAGAGAAAGTACGAACCAGGATATAAGAGAGAGAGGATGACTAGTGCACTCTTCTAGTCACGTCTCTAACACAATATGAACAAGAATAAATATGAAGTGACCATCATTTCCAATGTCTTCTTCACAAGAGTAAACACTAGTCACAAGAGCAAGCTCCAAACAAAGAAGTCCTCTTTCCCTTTCATAACTCACCTATGGTTTCCTTATGAACCCTAGTGGCTTCCTCCAAGAATACAAGTACACAGATAAGAGTGCAATGATGATAATAAATGAAAGTACTCGCTCCTTCCTCTATGTTTATGAAAGGTAAGGGAGACCAACAATGCATATGTGGGCCAATTCCCTTACGAGCAACAATAATCATATGTAGGCTCACACAAGTAGAATTCTACACTCCAATGGTACACATGTCAAGCTCCAAGGTGATGTCGTACACAATAAGGACTCCATGGTAATGTAGCTACACAATATGTGTCCACACTCCTCCATCACAAACCCATATGGAATCCATTTATCCTCCTTAGACGTGTACACCACTAGGTTCACTCCCCTTGCATAAGCATTGTTGCAACCCAAGCGTCCCCGAGCCAACTCCAAACCTCCATGTAGGAATCCAAGCTACCACATGTTGTTTATGACCTAATGCCCTCCTCTAAGATGCACAATGATCCTCCTCCTATGTAGGATGTTCTCCAAGCAAGAAATCATCTCCATGTGGCCATCATGAAGTGATCTATAAACTACAATGGATATTCCATTGAAACAGTTCATCACAACATATCTTACAATATTATGAAATCTTTATTATGCAGTTTATTACCTTAGATATCATATTTAATATTCCAACATAGCACTCAAATTATGGAAATATCTAAAACTAAAATGAAAGAAAGAAGTAGATGAACACACCATCCACACAAATAAACACAAGATGTGACTTGGGAAACCCAATATGTGAGAAAACCCAACTAGAAGGTGATTCATATGCTCTGCTATATTTTTTTTAGTTATGGAATGCAAGTGCAAAGAAAGGGGCACTCACTATTGAGTTGCCATGGACATTGTGGCCTGAATGCCTACTACAAAATATTCTACCTCCTTGGTTATGCTTCAATATCCCACTCCTAGATGTTTTTCTCAACTATGGAACAATAACAATACCAAAAGAATGGAAGGCCTTCCTATCCTAGTGGCCCATATTTAACATAACATGGTAGCCATCTAGAGTGAGGGTTAGGGTTTTTGCATGTCTCAACCCTCAATTAGTGTTAGGGTTTTGGACTCTCTAGAATCTTCTTGAAATTCCACATGTGACTAGCCCCACATGTGTGAGAAATAGGAGCTAACATGGCATGCACTCAGTACCATGGTGGTTAATAGTGTAGGTTAACTTGCAAGAGGCATAACTTCTACATACAAACTTTATTGAGCTTATTTGTGCACCGTTGGAAACCTTTCATTGTGTAGAACAATGTCAAGGGGCTAAGAGCTAAGCTCACAAAGTTTTGATCCAAAAACATTCCATTAGATGCCTCAAATCGGATCTAGAAGTTTCTAAACACCAAATAAATAAACTGGGACCTACCCCTAAAATGAGCCTTACAAGCCAATTCCTCCAATGTTTTCACCTAGAAATATGTACAAAGATAGATGAAAAATTAGATAATGATCCAGTCTAGATGATGAAGGACATTGCCCAAGCTATCAAAATAAATTCGGTGTCTTAGAGAAGAATGCCAAGCAAGCACCCAACTAAGGTCAAGAAACCATTGAGTAAGCTATCTCCAATGTGCAAATCCATCGTGGACCATCTCCCATGTGCAAATCCATCTTGGACCACTTAGGGGCTAATCATAAACCATGTACCCCAAATCTCATAAAACACTCCCAAACATGGTGTAAACATTATCGGAGGAACCTGAAAGCTAACACCATCTAACTACTCATTCTCAAGAGATGTTACAAATAGAGGCATGAGAACTTGTTACCTAATCAAAGAAGATGTTACCTATTATATTGCATGGGGGGTTATATAGCATTATTTGAAGTTTAGGTTGCAATTTCAATAGGGTGATACATGAATCTATTTTAATGAATTTTTATCGGTGACCATACATTTACAATGATTAGATGCTTCTTAGAAATTTGCAGGTGGCATATTGTGGAAACACTTACCTTTCTAGAAACTACCCTTATGGTTGACTGAGAAATCCCATGATTTCCTAGTAATTGATTGTTACGGTAGGTGTTGTGGTGCTTTCAAGAGAGGTATTTTGTTCAAAGCGATCAATTCATGCCTCTATCCACAATTGTGATGGCATGCGTCATCATTTTTTCAGTATATGGATGAACCCATGGTGGTATTTTGATTAGGAGAGTGTGTGATACATTCCTCCTTTATATTATTTAGACATCACAATCACCTTTTCGCACTCCAGTAGTTATCTGATGTATTTATTTGATGAGGGAGACATGTTGGGTTCATATGTGAGCTTTCTAGTTGATGTGGCATGGTCTTGCACTTTTTGGGATTAATGCCTATGTTTTTACTAAGGTTTTCTGGATTAATTATTTAATCAATCATATGTTTTATTCCTAACATGGGTGCCCAAGCGTTTGTGGTTACGTGTTCACTATGGAAACAATAGTTTGTCATGACCTTGTTGGTATAAGTGGGGTGCACCCATTTGGGCACACATGTGGAGGTGATACACTATTATTTTATTAATATTTAGCATGAGGGAGGGGGCACACCTACTTGTGGACAACTAGCAACCTTTATCACTCATTTGTGGACACATGTATTGACTACTTCACTAAGAGAAAATTGTTAGAAGATTTGACCTACAAATTTGACTTGGAAATTTTTCCAAATAGCTAAGATAGCAAATTGATTAGCTATTACAACCACTTTGGAGCAACATATGATAGTTGGCAACCACTCTTTCTCACTATCCTTGATAGATGGGACACTTGGCATCTTGATTGCATGAGATTTACTGTCTATCTTTCTCACATGTGCCAAAGAAGATGTGATTTTCTATTTTTGTTGTGGGTCGACCACTATCATGGGTGATTCGCCCCCCTCATACAGATATTTAATCTATGTGGCATCATTGTTAACATTTTATTGTTTTCTCCCTAGTTAGTTAGAAAAATATTGTTATTTTATTTCAAGAGGGTTTGGCTATTTTTCTATATAAAGTGACCCCCTCTCATTTGTAATGATTGTTGGAGGAATGAGTACTTGAGCTTTTGGTTTATTTTGTGTATTGTACTTTCTTGAGAGCAAGTGGATAGTTTAATAATTCACCCTAGAGGATGAAGAGGATGCTTTCTACTTTGTAAGCTCATGCATGTTGGTTATTTTTTCATAAGTGATTATGAGGCAATGAAATTGGGGTAATATTGTTTCTATCTACAAGAATTTGTCATTTGAAGTGGTTATAGTTGACGTGTTTCTCTATATGTATGATGAAAAACATAATTAACCATTTCTTGACAGATTCATAACCTCACAGTCTATGATCTTATCTACAATAGCAAGTGTTATTATAAGAAATTTATCGGTATCTTAATAAACAAGAGATGGGTTATTTTAGTTTGCAATATACAACCAAAATCTTTGTTATCTATTTAATAATAGAGTCTCCCTCAAGGAATATTAGAACCCATCCACCTAATGGATGTATAAGGCACTGGGAATACCTATACAACCATCTAAAACTCTCTCTAAACTAATTTTTTTCATGCTCTACAAATCTGGAAATTGCTCAGGGAAATCTTGATCCAGACTTGTCCTCAAAGTCCGGTTTATTCCTCATTACACATCAAACAAACCAAATTATTATTTTTATATACATATGCTTCATACCTCATTTAAGAACAAATTTAAAAGGGTATATTTATGCACGATTAGATAGTACTTTATTGTTGTAAATTACCTTAAGATTGTACATCATATGCCAATTGTAATGTACTTACAAAATATGGTTAAAAGGGGTTCTTCTAAGATAGAAAATCATTGCATTTGTACTTGTAATTCAAATCAACATTAAAAAGTTTGCCACAACAATTGATTGTACTGCAAAAGGAAACATTGTAATAGCTTATGAATTTACTCAAAACCTATTGGAACATAGTCCTTTATTACCAATAACCAAACTTGTAGGTTGATGTCATAATCCACTTAACTTTTGTATGAGAAATCACTTAAAAGGGTATATTATTGTACTCATGTGCTTGCACATTTCAAAAGGTTTAAATTCCAAAGTGAACAAGTCTTCCAAATTAAGTAGATACCCTTAGCAACATCTTTACATCAAGGAATCTTGTTGGGAAATATCAAATTGTGCATAGGCAACCAACTTATAGACTTGGCTTGCCATACTAATCTCAATGACAACCTATGCCCCTTTCACTTATTCACCACCAAGCAAGTAACAATCCTAAACCATATAGAAAGAAGATCATAGGGAAGCCCCCTATAGGTGATCTTCGATCATCTTCAAGCATGGGAAGATAAAACCAAGGTGACAGTCACGAATCTTCCAAGTTCCATAATTTGTCACCAAGTGAAGACCTTGTACCTTAAGTGACAACTTTTGTGGTAACATTTTGGTGCCATTGTCGAGGAACAAGTTCCATTTTCTGAAAATTTAGAAGATAGTGCTTCTACAATTGTGATGAATGTACATTGAAATATGATCCTAAGACATTCATTTGGTGACTCCACAAAATGGAACCTCACATCATAAGTATTCAACAAGAAGTTCATCTCATGAGTTAATACCTAGATTTAATGACCGAGAGAAGTTTTATAAGATATGAATTAGAAGGGAGTCCTAATATTCCTTGAATATAAGTCTCGAAGTACTACAAGATGTCAAGGTTTTATTTGAAGCTTTAGGACAAGTAGTAAACCCTAGAATCATGGCAACCCCTCCATGGGTAAAACAATGTTTATGAAGCCTTTGATATAACTACAATCCAAGGGTTTCCACATGCCATGTCAGTAAGTACTTATTGTTGGGTAAAAATGATCCGTGTCAACAAGGGGAGATTTTCCCAATGGAAGATCCCAATTAGACCTACTCTTGTTTGGTATGGAAATCTCCTCCGTTATGTGGGTCTGATTATCACCAACATTAATTCCTCCCTGAAAGGAGAGTTGTTTGTTTAAGCTTTTTAAATTCCTATATGCATTCCTAATCTACCATGAAGATGTAGTCCTATTCTAACCTATGTTGTTTCCTAATCTAACAGTGACATAAATAATTGATTGCAAGCATAAATTTAAATTACCGTAAACATTAAAAGAATTCATATTCAACAGAATAAACCCTACTGGCATATCCAATTCACATAAACAAGAATGAATTCATGTGCATATGATATTGAATATGTTCCTGCAATCAAATCCATAACCAATTCATAATATTTTACTAACACAAACAATTGACAAAAATGAATAGTTGTATGAATCAGTAAAATACAAACAATTTACAAAAAATGTACAATCGCATGAAATGGGCATGAATCAACTTCTCCTTGTATTCATCCTTCAAAAAGAATTCATCGAAAAGAAGTCCAAGTAAAAGTTCCAAAAACCTTCGATCCTTTATTAAACCTAATAAAAATATACAAGAAAATTCCAAATCTTCAAGCTTCAAAACAACCTTCAATGTTTGATTAAGCTTCATAAAAATAAACATGCTAAATTTGAGATCTTCCAGACCCCACCGCCTAAAGCAAGATTCCCCTTTTGTAATCAATCTAGTGGCTCTTCATTTCCTCTGTTTGTTTAATGATTACACTCGTTCCCTTTTTTCCATTAAGCATTTGATACTCATTTAAAAAAATAGTTGGTGAATCCTACCAAAACAAATAAACTATGATATAAAGTATTGTTACAGCTATGAATTTTGTTCTTCTCCAACCTAAGGTTTCTAGCTCAATAAAAAATTACAATTTGTAATACATGTTGCAATTGCAAATGCGGAAAAACACAATCACACAAATCATAAAAGATACATAATTTGTGTGGTTCATCCAAACGTTGGGCTACGTCCACCAAGAAGAGGTATCAGTTGTCTTATTATTCAGATCAAGGAGATTACAATAGGCTCACACTCTCGTCTCACACTTGCCTCTACGGGCTTACAAAATATATAAGAATACACAGTTACAAAAGAACTGATTATTGAAAACGCATCTCTAATTTTGTCTCATTGGTTACAACCAATCACTGATTTATAGGATCTAGAATCCTAAACTTGGAAATTCATTGTCACCGTTTCCAACAATCTCCACCTTGACAACAATTAACCTGATACCTTGCTCCTTCCTTTGTTCATCACCTTTTCTGCAAGCCAAGAGAAGTCAGGCACCATCGTAGCTTCTTTAACAATACTAGTTTTGTGAACATGTCTGCACAGTTCTCTGATGTATGCACTTTCTCAAGAGAGACTCCACGTTCATCGATGACATGTCTTACAAAATGGTACTTGATAGGTATATGTTTTGTTTTACTGTGGTAGGCTAGATTCTTAGCTAAGTGAATAGCTCCACCTACAAGAGTAAAGACATACCCTGAAGTCGACTTTCTCTTGTCTAAATCACCTGCAAAATCAGAATCAACATATCCACAGACTAACTCATGACCATTGTTATAGGTGATACAGTAATCACTTGTGCCCCTTAGATACCGAAGCACCCATTTCACGATCGCCCAGTGCTCTTTATCTGGATTTTCCATATACCTGCTGACAACCCCAACTGCATGTGAAATGTTTGGCCTTGTACTAACCATCACATACATTAAACTCCCTACTACATTAGCATATGGTATTCGAGACATATATTCCTTTTCTTATTTTCTACTAGGACATAAACTTGAAGAAACCTTAAAATGGGAAGCCAAAGGGACTAAAACTGGTTTCACATCATTCATACCAAACCTCAAAAGTATCTTCTCAACACACTTATGTTGTGACAACCAAAGCTTACCATTCCTCATGTCTCTGAATATCTCCATGCCCAAAATCTGCCTTGCTGCTCCTAGATCTTTCATATCGAACATCCTAGCCATATGAGCCTTTAACATGTTGATCTCAGTTATGATTTTGCTTGCTAAAATCATATCATCAACATACAATACTAAGATAATGAATATGCCATTTTTCAATTTCTTAAAGTAGACACAATGATCATACTCACTCCTTGTATAATTTTGGCTCACCATGAAAGAGTCAAATTTCTTGTACCATTGTCTGGGCGACTGCCTCAGACCATACAATGATTTCTTGAGCCTGCAAACAAATTTCTTGCTGCGATTTTGAACGAACCCTTCAAGTTGCTCCATGTAAATTTCCTCATCCAAATCTCCATGTAAGAAAGCAGTCTTAACATCTAGTTGCTCCAACTCCAAATCAAGCAATGCAACCAATGCTAACACAATTCAAATTGAAACAGTCTTTACAAGTTGTGAAAAAATCTCATGAAAGTCAATACCTTCTTTCTGAGAATATCCTTTTGCAACCAGCCTTGCTTTGTACCTTTCCACCTTATCATCAACACCCTTCTTCAGCTTGTAGACCCACTTGCAACCTATAGTTTTTTTGTCTCTTGGAAGTTCTACCAGGTCCCATGTGGCATTCCTCTCTAATGCATTCATTTCATGCTTCATTGCTTCTTTCCATTTATCATTGTTAGAACCCTTCACAGCTTCCTGATAGAACGAAGGTTCATCATCATTAGTATTTAAAGAAACTTATGAAACAAAATCATCATAGCTTCTTGGAGGAACTCTGACCCGTGTGGAACTCATTATGGAAGTTCGTGGTTCATCCACAATCTGTTGAATGTCATCATCATCCATGTTTTCCTCTGCAGGAACCTCTTCATGAACATCTTCAGAAACTTTTTCATGTTCACTTTCATCTGTATTTGAACTGGTTTCAAACTGAATACATTGATACTTAGGTACTTCTTCCTGTTTCGTTTGAACATCTACATCTGATTTGATGAGAGATGATTCATCAAATATTAGATCTCTGTTAATGGTGATCTTGTGGGCAGTAGGATCCCACAACCTGTACCTCTTAATACCATCACCATATCCAACAAAGATAAGCCTTTTTTATTTTGGATCTAATTTAGAACACTGATGTTTTAGAATTAGAGCATAAGCTTCACAACCAAAAACTTTAAGATTAGAATAATTACAAGGGTGACCCTTCCATACCTCTTCAGGAATCTTGCACTCTATTGTTGTTGATGGTGATCGATTCACCAGATAACAAGCTGTAGTTACTGCTTCTACCCATAGTTCCTGTTGCAAATTGGCATTACTAAGCATACTCCTTGCTCTCTCTAGAAGAGTCATGTTCATGCGTTCAACGACTCCATTTTGCTGAGGAGTATAGGCAGTGGTTTTATGCCTATCAATCCCAAATTCCTTGCAATAGTTTTCAAATTCCATTGATGTAAATTCACCACCATTATCAGTTCTTAAACATTTAATGGATCTACCAGTGCTCTTTTCCACTAAATCTCTAAACTGCTTGAAAATTGTAAATACATCAGCCTTACTTTTCAACATATAGATACACACCTTCCTAGAGAAATCATCTATAAATTTACAAAATATGATGATCCTTCATATGAAATAGTAGGGGATGGTCCCCAAACATCATAATGGATATAATCAAGGATTCCTTCACTGGTGTGCCTTCCTATTTTAAATCTCTGTCTACTCTGTTTTCCATAAATACAATGCTTGCATAAATATAACTTTAAAGACTTTAGACTAGGAAGTAACTTGCGATCAGATAATACCTTCAATCCTTGTTCGCTCATATGGCCCAACCATTGATGCCACAGTCGAACATAATCACTGTCTTTCTCAGATATTGTTGTCGCATGATCTGACTCATTTCTTCCTTCTAACAAAAACATGTTACCAACCTTCTTCACTTTCATAACCAGTAAAATTCCTTTGTAGAGTTTCATAACTCCACCTTGAACAATACTCTTGTAACCTCATGTGTCTAAGACTCCCAAAGAGATTAGGTTCTTCCTAATCTCAGGTACATGTCTTGCATCAGTTAATATTTTAACGGTTCCATCAAACATCTTAATTTGAATCCTACCAATTCCCACAACTTTACATGATATATCATTTCCCATGTAAACAATTCCATCATCTATAGACTGATAAGTAATAAACCAGTGTCTATGAAGACACATGTGGTTTGAAGCACCAGAATCTAATAACCATTGTTGATCGTGACGTGAACCAATACTAATTGATAAAACTTCATCAGTCATACCTAAACATGTTGCTGAACCTATTTCGGTTGCATTTGCTTTCTTCATCTCTTTTGGAGGGTCTTCTTTGGAGGCTTGTTGTCGCTTCCAACAGTCCTTCTTCAGGTGTCCAGATTTGCCACAAAACCAACACTTAAGCTTTCTCTTTCTGCCCTTCGACTTTGACCGAGAGAAATCCCTCTGATCGTTTCCTCTTTCTTTAGGTCCGCCTCTGATCACCATCGCCTCAAATGTATAGGTTTCTAGATTGGATTTCTTCCTTGTTTCCTCAGACAGTAAAGCTCCAACAATGTCATCAAACTCAATACTTTTTGTTGAACTGAAATTAATAGAGGTAACAAAGTGATCCCATGACGCGGGCAAAGAACACAATAATGTAATTGCCTTATCTTCAGATTCGAATTTCACTCCCATGCTAGTCAACTGAACTAAGAGAGTATTAAAAGTATTTAAATGATCATCTATATCCGTACCTTCCTTCACGCACAAACTGTACAATTGTCTTTTTAGAAAGATCATGTTTGTCAAGGATTTCGTCATGTACAGGCTTTCCATCTTCGTCCATAAACCCACTGTTGTCTTCTCCGAGACAATATTGAACAGAACATCGTCGGCCAAACACAGGCGTATGGCACTCAGTGCTCTCGCATCCATCTCATCCTAGTCATCATCTGTTATGGTCGTGGGTTGCTTTTCTTTTCCCAAAAGCGCCTTCACCACGCCTTGTTGCGCCAGTAGATCGTGCATCTTAACCTTCTAGATCTCGAAATTATTCTTGCCATTGAACTTCTCGATTTTGAATTTGGCACTCTGAGCCTTTGCCATTAGAGGAAACATTCAAAAAACACCAAGACCCTTTGAAAATAATGTGGAGGAATAATGGTTTAAACTTTACAAGGTTTAATAAAAAAACATTTTATTAAAAAAATCACCCTTTTTTTTAATAAAAAAAAAACACCTTTACTTTAATCCCTTCCACCTTTTTGAATTTTTTATAATTTAAACATTCACCCCTCACGACCATGTCATGCTTAACAAGGCTACTAGGTAGCATATACCTGCCGAATATAATAATGAAAGTATTGTTAAAGGAGATAGGGAGACAAGGAGTAGGTATGAAATGACTAAATGGCATAAATATTTATTACAATAACATTGGGGGAAGTGAAGGCAACAATAAGACTTCAAAGTTTTTGGCCAATAAGATATCAGATAAATGAGATTTAAAATTTAAAATTAATCATTATTTTTTAAAACTTTAGATAAAGGGGTGTATATTTTATGGTCAACCATAAACTAATAGAAAGTCAAACCTAACTCAACACTATATACCATGCCTATTGGCAGGTATAATAAGACAAAACCAAAACCATCCACCTTTTTCATACCATATTTAATTCCAAAATATAGTAAACCTTCATCCATTCAAAAAAACCACACCATAAAATCTTTCACTCCAAAAAAACATACGCGAATATTTTCTAAAGCTGTCGCACCTCCCGATGTGAGTGCCCTACGACGTGCTTCAAAGGGTCGCCACACCTCATGACACAGCTGGACTGTGACGATCTGTCAAGAGTCGTCACACCTCTCTCATAGTTGGACTGCGCCTATCCAAGAATTTTGCGAGTAAGGCGTCGCACCCTACTAGAGGAGGGACCTGCGGCGATTTGGAAATCTACGCACCTCCAAAAATTTGACGTCCTCGACTACCTTCTCCTCCAACCTGCTCTGATACCACTTGTTGCAATTGCATTTAATGCGAAAAAACACAATCACACAAATCATAAAAGACACAGATTTTACGTGGTTCACCCAAACGTTGGGTTACGTCCACCAAGCTGAGGTATCGGTTGTCTTATTATTCAGATCAAGGATATTACAACAGGCTCACACTTTGGTCTCACACCTGCCTCTACGGGCTTACAAAATATATAAGAATACATAGTTACAAAAGAACTGATTATTGAAAACGCATTTCTAATTTTGTCTCATTGATTACAACCAATCACTGATTTATAGGATCTAGAATCCTAAACTTGGAAATTCGTTTTCACAATTTCCAACAATACACACATCAACATCATCATCATCTTTGTATAATTAAGGATCTTGAATAAATATTCATTAACTCTTTGTTATCCAAACTACTTTATTCTTCATGTCGACACCTATACAAAAAAAAAAGTGCAGCAAAGCTGCTTATACTGCCTCTGAAACCTTGTAACTGTATGAAAATATAAAGATTCTTTTGAAGAGTTAAAGATATAATACAAGTGAGCGCAGTTCGTTGGTTCTTGTTGCTCTCATTTGCTTGTAAGTATTTATGTTTTTAAACATAGTAATACGTGGGATACATATCAAACATACGCGATACGAGCATGGGATGTCGTCGCCATCAATAATCCCCGGTGGCCGAATAATTAATTGCAAAGATAGGGAGTAAGTACGTTTCATGTTTTAGGCAACAATCAACCTAAAATGAACTGCAAGATAAATATGGCTTAGAAGTTAGATGGTTACCCAACTTACCTTAATCAAACGATGTGTCATGCGACAATCCACCTTAATCAGGCGATGTGTCAAGCGACAGTCCACGGATAGATTTCTTGAATCACAACAAGAGGGAATATCAATTTTATAATTAATGTTAAACCTCGAGTTACGTGAAAGTTCTAATAATAGTCTCAACTTATGATCTAATCAAAAGTCAGAAAATATATATATATATATTTTAATTTCTTAAATTCAACTTTAGATTTGGCTAAAAAAAAATTCTAAAAAAAATAAAGTCAAAGCAAAGTTAATACAAAGTCAAAACAAAATAGAATGTTATATACTACCGGGGAGGCAGTGTAATAATACAAAATCTTTGATAAAAAGTAAATATTATTAAAAAACTATAAGTATGAAATCAACGAAGAAAACAAATATAAAAGAAAGAATGTGCCTAAAATAACAAAAGTGGAGTGCATAAGAATGGGAAGAAAATGTCCCTAAAAGTCAAATGCCTTTTCCTGTCATCTCCAGAAAAGGTCACCGAACATGTGGAAAGGGTTACACGTGCATATGTTTTGTACTACCCTTCGATGGAAGCTCTGTTGGTGCACTTTATTGGTAAGCAATCTCCGTTCATTTTTTCTTTTTGTAGATATTCCAACACAAG